>JACCKW010000759.1:0-59094 GCA_013623355.1 Fusarium bactridioides | reverse complement strand
TTTAGTATATTAGCTTGATATGCTTTGTAAAGGCGTTATAAGCTTTAGGTATTAATTAACGCGACAGCCTATCTGGGCTGCCAGTTCGACGACCGCGCCGGAAAAGTGTCCTGTAGCAGGAGCAACAATAACAGTCTCGCCAGCTTGAAGATTGGCGGCTCTGATTCCACCGTATGCGACCGAGAGGCGCTGGATGTAGTTCAGGTCTCCAAAGGAGTACCCCATCTCATTGATGAGAATCTTCTCATTCAGAGGGATGACATTCTCCGCGGCAACAACAGCAAAGTCTCTCCAAAAACCTTTCCAGAGATTGAAAAGCTTCAAGTCAGCTTCGGGACCACGGCCATCATGAAGACCCAGTAGGACTCGGATGTTAGGATCATCTCTTGCCGTGATGGTGGTGTTCATGTAGACAAGCTGACCAGGTTTGAGAGCGACAGCATCGGGCCCGACGGATACGACGCGACCAACGCCTCCGTCTCCAGGGTTATATGGGGGCTTGAAGGAAAGCGGGCTGTTCCCTTTGAAGCCTTCGCGCTGATGAGGGCGTACCGGGGTGCTTAGGACACGGACAATAACTGACCCAGGAGAAACAGTTTTGGGAAGAGGGGCCTTCTCGAGCTTTAGGGGCTCGTTGAAGGCGGGAAGGACAAGAGAGGTTGAGAACTCGGGGATAGCTTGGTCGCCCATTTTGACGATGTGTTGGTGATAGATGTCGAAGTGTGGAATGAGTTGCTGGTTGGATGCAGAACGGTTGCTGAGAGGGGGAGGGAGACACTCCTCTTATACTCGTCCCAGATATTGATCATCTTCCTCTTGGAGTCGTGTGAAACCGAAAGAGTCTCGTTTAAAGAATTGCCTTCGTGAATATCGACCGTTGGGCGTCTTGAGGCAGCGTCGGATCTAAAGTCAGACATGTCAATTACCCAAAACACTAACTCTTACAACCGACAACTCCGACGCCCCACTATCTCTCACCATTCGTGCAGCACAGATCCTAAGCGCCGATGATTGACGCTTCTGTGATCGATCTGTCGAACTCCTCGTAATCAGTCAACAAGTTCACCGAGCTCTACGTATCGTCAGTGGCGCAACTCTCCATGCGGACACGTGTACAAACCCAATCCGGCGTTACAGTGGTGTTCCATAGGAAATTGTCCAATTCATAGACATCGCCGTTTCTTGACTCATATGTACCAAAGTATGGCAGTAGGACACTCCCCTGGTTTGAATCAGAGACGTTTGGGTACATAGGACGCTCAATCGAGGTTGACGAGTAGATATCTGTCAGGACGACCTGAAGCAGTCGGGAGCTTTCGAGGGCGTATGAGGAGGCACATGATCTTGCGGGCCACAGCTGTGCTGCCGTTTTGAGAGTATTGATGATATAGCCCTTTTTGCTTTGCCTGCAATCATTCAGTCTCGGTTATCGGTCTCCTTATCGAGACAAACTTACGGTAAGTCGGGACAGCCGAAGAACTCAAGCGGTGCCATGATCATATTTATAAAGAAATCATTGACAGGTAAGTTAGCTTTTACTTGAGGGTCGTTGTAGAGTCTGCCCCCTCTCTGCATCTGCTGATCAACCTCTATGTACACTTCGATAGATCTTAGTGCATTCAAGCGAGACGCGTCGAGCGCAGCTTTGCAATATCTATTCTCAAAGCTCATGATATTGAGGAACGGACGATATATTAGCGCGACTCCGGTGTTATAAATGAGCTGAAATAAGACGCCTTGCAAAGGAGCGAAAGCAGTGTTTGTCAAGGAAGTATCCCTAACGGAATGTACGAGGAGGCAGGTCGGAATCGATCTGTACCATGTCTCAAGCTGCAATTTGAGCAACAGAGCGTCCGTATAGTTGTAGGTCTTGAAACCAAGGGCGTGGCAAATGATGCGTCTCAGAATTGGCAACAGTTGGGACATGTACACGCAAGGGAGCGGGGTATAAAGCTCTGTCGCTGGACTGGAGAAGAAAAAGTTCGATTCATCATCAAACTCATCATCACTTGCGTTTGTTGGGTGGCTCATAGAGTATGTATCTTCGTGTATAACCGGCGGCAATCCATGCTCAAGAGAGAGCAAAACGTCGTAGTATTGGAGATAATACCAAACGCGCCGTCTCATTTCGACTTGGAAAGGCGTCAGAGCCTGCAAGGAGTTGTCTCCGTCCACATGATATGCCCGCTGTTGTGCGATACGAACAGTTAACGCATGCAGCTGGGAGAGATTGATGTCCCTCTCATCGTGATGGAAACACCGTGCATGAAGATGCATAGCTAAGGCTTCCACAGAGAATTTGATTGCTGTTCTGTACTGTCCGGATACAAGACATTGAGCTGACATAGAAACGAATGTCGCAGACTGGTGGCGATTTCTCCTGTCATCAGATATGATGGTACCAACGGCAAGGACTGAGAACAGGATGCTTGCCCATAGAAGGTTTGCAGATTCAGGGTTGTCCCAAAAGGCTTCACACTGTCTGCGGAATTGGTGGATATGGATGAATGGTACTGCAATATGTCTTGAGTTGAGGTATGTCGAGACTATCTTATCAGATTCCTGGCGGGATGGCAAAGCCGCTAGAACATCTTGTGAGGTAACTTTGGCGAGATATCCAAACACGATGTCTGGGGTTCGGTCCACTTGGGGAGCCACAACAGTGGTGTCATTGATAGCCTGCCGAATCCGATCCACACCCGCGGCTAGTTTATCGCAGGATGTGGCCGCTTCGTCATGGTTAGGCTGGCTGAGGAGACTCTGGAGAAGGCTCTGCATCTGCCTAAGCTCATTCTGGACTCGACTATCACCACGATTAACCAGCGAAGCAGGCGGTGGTCGCGGAGTTGAGTCTAGGTGACATGAGTCCTCAACACCACGCTTCAGACATGGGCCGCATGGTTGTTGTCTGTCGCACTTCTGCTTGCGTGCACGACACGTTGAGCAAGATACCGCGGGTCGGTTGCGCTTGATCCGTGGGGTCCGGGATACCCGGAACTTGGTAATACGACCTGCCAGACTCTGATTTGTCATTTTTAAGGAAATGGTTGGTCTTCTTAGGCAGTGTCAAGGTCGTGGAAGATCAAAGAGGTCATGACACGGTCAAAGTCGGTTTCTGGGAGAATATGACCTCGTCTGCTCATGCTACGGTTCACGAGATGGTGGGGTGCTGGTCCATCCCTGCTCTCTGGTTGGCTGTATGGATGCACTAAACTGCTTGGAGAAAAAGGAGATGATAGAACGCACTTCTGTTCTGAGTATCGAGAATATTTATTTAAATTTAGTCAGGCTGATAGTTGATATCCTAGTGTAAGCTCAGAAATCATCTGACTTCCAGAAAAATGCAGATTCATTGCAACGTGTGTCCTAAGGAGCCTTGCAGGTAATGCCCAAAACATCAGAGCTAATATTCTCACACAAAAACTGCCCAGCACCAGTTCCAGACTTAACAGTCCAGTTCGTAAACTCAACATCACAATTATTTCCCTCAACAGGACAGTATACATGACCTGTGGTAGGAGCATACTTGGTACTAGTCTTTCCGGAGAAGTTCTTGACATAAATCTCAGTCACCTGTGCGGCACTGGGGTGCTGCTCACAGTAAGACTCGTCTTCGTTGTAGCAAGCATCAAACTCGAATGCAGCACCGCAGTCATCAACGATAACACCATCCCAGGTAACGTTATGGACAACTGCTGTGCCGTGATCAGGACCGCCAGGGTAGATCTTGATTCCAGCCGCTTTCGTAGCACCTTTCATGGTGGCATTTCTCACGTAGACGTTGGTGACTGTATCGGTGTTTGTCTTGGCCAGAGAACCGACTGATAGCCCGTGGGATCCTTGGCAGGTAATATCGGTGACGGTGACTTGATCACAGCCTGCCTTGAAAGCAACGCAATCATCGTCGTTCTGGATGAAGATGTTCGAAAGAGTCGTGTACTTGGATGCTCCGATATCGAATCCGTCAGTATTTTTTGGCGGATAGCTTGACTTGCTGATGGCAGTCAAGTCCATGTTGAGGAACTTGACTCTCTCACTGTTGGATCCGATATCAACAAAGACGTTTTGCGCGTTCTTCATAAGAAAACCATTGACCTCAACATCAGTGGAGCCCTCCACTGCGAACATGACAGGCCTCTTCAAATCCCCAACTGATCCAAAGCGATCCCACGCAGCCTGTCCGTTGCCATCAATCTGTCCAGTACCAGCAGGACTATGGAACTTGAGCCCGTTAATTCCACGGATGTCGATCTGAGTACGAGAATTGTTCCAAAATGTGTAATCGTCTGAGAGTTTGAGTCGGCCATCGAGTTGGACTTCGCAGTTTGTACAACCAGCGAAACTGAGTTTGCTTCTGATCATATAGGTGGTATCTTTGGGAAACACAATGACCCCACCATTGCCGCATTGCTTCAGTGCGGCGACGATGGCGGGGATATCATCTGTTGAATCTGAGCCGGCTGATTTGGGAGTACAAGTCGCTCGCTTGTGGTGCACAAGAGAATGGTCGTTTGAGGTGGGAGTGCCCGCACCTCCTTGGGTAACCAGTGAAAGGAGCGGAGCAAAGAAGACTGATTGGAAGAGCATCGTTGCAGTTGCCAGACACTGTGATCACTGATCTGAGATTCGGTGTAGGTTTTTTCTTGTGCGATTCCCGTCATTTAAATACAATTCTTCCACCAAGATTCTTTGATGAGTAGTTCATTGGTGAGTTGGGACTTAGGACACACCCGATGACTTCACCTGCCCAAGTCATGAGTTTAGCTAAATCCCTTAATTTGTATGCCTACCGACGATCTGAGTTCGTATCTCCAGCTCAAACTTAACAGTAGAACCGTTTCAATAAAACTTCCACCAATCAACCCTTCGGCCGTTTGAAAATACGACCCCTCGTTTGCTAACCAAACACATTGAACCAAAATGGACTCTAGCGTCTCTGAAGATTGGGAAGGATTGTACGAAGTAGATTCATCCAGTTTGAATGGGTAAATTGGGTGATCCCTGTCGCTTTTGGCCGAACCCGAGTAATAAGTCTTTGACTTGCGAACGAATACGCGCCAAGTCCCCGCATTCTACCCTGCTTCTCGTGTATATTGCATTGTTTTCTGGGGTTGATCGAAGTCTGGTTGTCAACAGTCAAGAGCATCATGTTTCTTAGCATAGCAAGGGCAAGCATTTAGCCTGATACCCCAAAGTCAACCTCAAACTACCCTCAATTTCAACCCCAGACTAGACCCCAGGTTTCCTGTTTCGATCTCTTGCTTGGCCACTTTGGAATCGTTTTTACATTTAAACACTTCTTATTCGATAGCGTACGGAGAAAACAAGAAGCAGGAATGACTTTCACATGATCTCAATACTCCGATATAGATATTGAACGGCAGAAAGTTGCCGAGTGTTTGTCTTGTGGTCCGATTGATTCATTACCAATGTGTTACTTCAGCCTGATATCGAACTGTGATTTTACATGAATCGGATAAGCTTCTGGATAACCTTAGCTCAGACGAATGACTATCAACTCCATCTGAAAACACCTCAATTGCCTGTTTCTTCCTCAATCCGGCCTATCATCATTCGGTGGCAACTTGCAGTCATACAGAATCTCTACTCTCTCCATCAGCATGTCGTTCACTAAGAGCCTTTTCCACTTGTTCCAATTGGCCATTTTTCTCGGCCAAGGTCCATCTTCCGGTGAAGCAGCCAGTCTTCCAACTCGAGCGGACAATAGTCGCACCGTTGCTCCGGCAGAGTGTATCGTGGTAAAGCCCAGTGGTGCTAGCGCATCAGAGTTTACCAGCTTACAAGCTGCCGTCAACTCTATCAGCTCATCTACGAAGCCTACGTGTATCTTCCTCAACTCGGGAACTTACAATGAGCGAGTCGAGATCAAGGTCAACGCACCCTTGACCTTATATGGCTCAACTACCGAGTAAGACAGAATCCACTTGGAGAAACCGAATACACTGACGCAGTGTCTTAAAGTATCGGAAGCTATAAGAAGAATACCGTCGTGATCCAGAATACCCTTGGATCACAAGATGCGGGCTCTTTGGACGCAAGCTCAACCGTGAATCTTAGGTCCAACGAATTCGCCGCGTACAACATTGACTTTGTGAACGGATATACAGCTGGACAGGTAAGCCCGTCGCATATTACGAGTAGAGACCATGCTGAATACAGAAAGGCTGTTGCGTTGACGGCAAATGGTAACAAAACCGGATTTTATGGCTGCTCTTTCAAATCGTATCAGGATACTCTGTATGTCAAGGCTGGCTGGATGTACTACTCCAACTGCTATATCGAGGGTAAGCGTTCGTTCCTGATCATTCAAGGCGACTTTCTGAGCAGCAACTCTAGGCGCGGTTGACTACATCTTCGGCAACGGCCATGCATGGATAGGGGAATGTAAGGATACCAAAATCTCCCCAGCCTACAGTTTCTAACCTCGCTCAGCCACTATTGCCTCAAATGGGCCTGGCTACATTACTGCATCATCTCGGACCGAACCCACCGATACCTCAAGGTACATCATCGATCACAGCACAGTAAGTGTTCCATTGTCTTACACTTATGGCGATGACCTAATAAAATACAGATCACATCTACCGGTACCCAAGATCTGACCAGCAAAGTCTATCTCGGACGTCCTTGGAGAGTCAACGCACGAGTGATGTACCAGTACAGTACTCTGACAAACGTCGTGAGACCAGAGGGCTACTCACCCATGGCCGAAGGCGCAACACCGTAAGTCTACAAGAAGATCCTCGAGGCGACCAGAAGCTAACTTTATTAGTATCTTCCAAGAGTTCGGAAACACCGGTGCTGGTGCCGATACTTCGCAGAGAAAGTACTTCACCCCATCAGACAAGGCTCTGACGAAGCAGGACCTTTGGGGCGCTAACTTCAAGTGGTATGATACGAGCTACTAGCGCTTGAGGTCTGCATATAGATATGAGAGACAGGGAATAATACTACACAAGAATTCCTAGCCCACTTGCATTACTATTCACAATTCACTCACGTGGAGTTGAAGGAGCGACACTACGGTTCCTCGTTTGTGATATCTAACGGCATTCCATCAGCTGTTTTGACTCCACCCATACCATCAACCAAGGCTCCTCCCCAGGTCTTGCACTCCTGAGACGAAGATAGGCGTCCTCTTCTAACTTCCAGGTCAAATCACCTGGAGAGCCTTCTTTGACAACCACGACATCTGGCTCTTCTTCTTCCACCACTGGCTTAGTGTGTAGTGTACATGACTCTCTGAACTCTTTCATAGCAAGCTCATTAGCCACTTGAATCCCCTTAGATGCTGCGGCGACACTGAAGCCAGAATTAGCCTCTGCACCCTTCTGACAGATAATGATAAGGTAAATGTTCTTTCCACTGCCATCGATGGCGGAATAGTTGACCTTGTCGACAGCTTCCAACAGATCAGTGGGGAACATACCACTGGAGTCACCATCTTCGTCGCGGTTCTCTGTTCTGAGCTTCGATAGATCGATATGCGCAGACAGATCATCCTCCTTGGCGACCGGCTGACTCAACGGCTCTACCAGAAAGTCAGATAGCCCAGGCATGCGGTGGCAACAAAGGCAACGAATATGTCAAGCATGTGGTCAAGGTTGATCTTACCTTCTTGGTTTGTTTCTTCGTTCATATCCACGTCACTCGACCTTTCGCCAGTCGCTGACTCTGGAACGTCCGCCACCTTGTCTTCAGTTGGGGGGTGGTGGCTGAGCTGCTCTTTCGTTGACTCTTCATTGACGATAACCTGAGCTTTTGGTTCAGATTCCAGGTCCAGCAGCTTGCTGGGCTGTTCACAACGGTTTTCTGTAGACTTTCCCTCGGACAAATGCCAAATTTGCTCAGAGTCGAGAAACGGGACGATGTATTTGTTAACAAATGATTTCGATACCCCCAGTGATACCGCATCGTTGACGGCGTTCTGCATCCTCGCGATATACTCCTCTCTGATGGAGCCATCGGTAACGTAGTCCTCGCTAACATACACCAATGCTTTGACTTGCTCAGTGCGTGCATGGCGCCCTGAACTGTCATCGCTGTCCATGTAGGACAAAGGATCAATGTGAGGCGGTGCATTGAACCTCACTTTGCGATTGGAATTGCTAGGAAAACGAGTCCCATCGCCGCTCCTCGAGTCCCGGTGCTGCTCGAGTAAGTGGGACAATCGGCCAGTCTTGAAGTTAGCGTATTGCTGATGAGGTTCGAAAGAAACTCTCATCAGATACTTCTGGTAGAAGCCTTTTGACACGCCTTCTGAGCGGTCCAGAGTCCTTTCATCTTTGGGACCGATCATGTAGAGAAGGCCTTCGACTGAGTGATCGCTTCCAGATTCAACGACGTTAGCCACTCCGCGCTCATTGATCTGCCAGCGATAAGACTCGAGAGTAGCCTTTCCTTTGAAGACACTTCCGGGACAGCGATGGGCCATTTGCGCGAGGTGCAAGTTGCTACCATACGCGAAGTACAGAGTGCTGGCTGCGCTGATCATCCTTGACCCGGACGCGTCAACTGTAGCAGACTGCTCGTAAGTTGGACCCGACGGATTGAATGCATACATGACTCTCTGTTGCTGATACAAGAAAAATTTGTTTTGAGACGAAGGGTCAGAACACGAGAGAAGAAAGATGGAGAGTCTGGGAATTGGGATGGCGGGGCAGACCGGTCGCATGAACTCACAGCCTGATAAGGGAAACAGAGCCTCAATCAGGCTGCGCTCCGACCACTGTATAATTCTGACTGTGAACATCACAGTAAAGGACTCATCAATATGCATCTGGCCTAAAATCGTCGCCACCCACAGCGTTTTCAATCCTTTAATGACACCCATGCGGCTCTTGCAATACAAACTCCATTTCAAAGTTACTCTAGGACCTACCAAAAGGACTTGCACTTTATGCTCGCCCGGCCTAACCGCTGATTCCTGACATGATTTGGTGATGATGACTGCATAGTCGGTCTAATGGTGGCTGCCAATCAAAGTTAGGGAAATGGCGTTATGTGTTATCCTGCCTGTGTGTCTGTCTGACTCTCATGTGAAATTGCACTTTGGACCATTTCTATTTTCGCTGTATCATGATGGAAAAGGAATTTCGGACCGCCAGCCCAGGCCACCATCAATGATCACGGATGTGGACTGTGTAGACATCAGGGGAGCATGACTACTGTCAAGGTGTCCAACATGGGATGAGGCGGCTGAGTCTTGCTGGAGGGCAGTGAAATGTCACATATCTAGCCATGAAACGGACGACGAAGGCTGCTCGTCTATAGCGCCTGTTGACAGTCTCGATTACTGCTTTTCGTCTCATCTAGTCATGGCTGATTATCATTTCGGCATCGAGATAGAGGTCATTGTCGAACCCCACAAGATTCGGACACCGCTTAGCACCGAGCATTCTTTGTACTATAGCAAACTGGCTGCATCTCTGCGAAAGCGAGGCCTCAAGGCTAAAGCCGATGATCTGCAGCAAGGCTATAACAAAAGACCAGAACACTACGACAAATGGTGGATCACCAAGGACGGGTCTCTTGGGTCCCATACCGACAAGAGTAAGAAAACCCATCAATGTCAATCACAGTCGATGTTGACGAGTTATAGTTCCAATGGAGGCTGTCTCCCCGGTCCTCAGCCTGAGGGCAAATTGGGAACATAACTGGGAGCATGAAATTGATGTCTTCTGGACCGCAATGCGTGTTGTTTTCCATATGCCCGATCGATCACTTCTCTGCGGTAGTCACATCCACGTATCAAAGGGTCTCAACCAGACCTTCTCTCTTCCTCAAGTCAAGAAGATCGCATTCGGCGTCGTCTACTACGAAGGCCTCATTCTACAGCTTCTCATGCGAGAACGAGCCAACAACCGATACTGCAAGCAAAACACTCTGAACTCGACGCAGTTGATGCGCTGCAACGGCAACTACAACGCCATAGCTGAGCTCATCAAGAGTGCAAAGAGCACCATGGCCTTGAAGAATATTATGCAGAACGATAGGTACGTTTTGTGGAATTTCGACAACATTGTTCCCGGTAGCTCTGGAACCATTGAGTTTAGGGGCGGGAGGTGCCTGAGGGGAGAGGTCAGAACTAAACGATGGATTGCTTTCACGATTGCCTTGATCCAAGCTCTACTCAACATGGTACGTTTCATCAAGTATTTCTAACGCTTTTCGCTACTGACATGTCAAAGAATAACATAGCGAATCCCAATGTTTCCACTCTAGAGTCATGGACACCGGAGGGTCTGTACACTATGATCAAGAAAGCTGGCAGTCAGCTCTCCCTAAGAGACTCGTTGCCAGAAGACTGGAAGGTCTTGAACGAATCACAGAGATGAGATATTGTTGTAGTCATTCGTGTTTTGATTTTACTTTAAGATGGCTGCCAATCAATTTGTTACTTTGACTTCATGCGGCTCTGCAAGCCAGTTGTATTGAATTGCCCCGTGACCCAAGCGTTAGGCAAGTATTGACAGGCAGTTGGGCTTCGTAAGCTTGCTGCATAAAGTGAAGGAACGCTATCTGTGCTGTTTTTTTCGTATCAACAATCGGCTAATGTACAGGTCACTTATGCAAACACTCGAGAAGAGACTTCATAAGGTGCAGCCTTATCGTGCAGGCTCCGCCGCTTTGAGCTGCCATGGTCTCGGACAAGTGCTCGAATACGGACAGTACTATTCGGCTTAAATCACCTAATTTAGGTGAGCAACCTTAGCTTCCAAGCAGGAGACCACTTAGAATCGTGCATTCAGCAGCCATCGTTGATCAGGATTGGAAGGTGTTTCGGAATGATCAGGCTCAAGAGACCAGAGTCACCGTGACTCATATGTACAGCTTACAACCACTTCACATTAATTGTTTGCTTCTGATGGTATTTATCTTGGCAATGGATTCTCACACCAATAGGGAAACCTAATCGGGGTCGTTGCATTGAGGTTACGACAATACCATCGACGGTGACTCAGTCATCGAGCAGCCGCACTGCGCAGCCTGAGACCTGGCTTGCATGCGGCTGACGAGCTTGTTAAGGCTCATATCAACAGGAGCAGCGGGGCTGAAAGCCATGTATTGCTTGGATATATATGCATGAGAAATCACAAGTTTCGTTAGGCTGAATTAAATACGATGAACGTGACATGAGAGACCTCCATCACCACCCCCGCGTCCAGGAGGTTGAAAGCGAAAATGGTCTTGAAACTCTCCGAGAGATGCGTACGCCATGCCCCAGGGTTGAAGCCTGGCGCTGAAATGCACTACCCCAGGCTCTGCGTTGCGGAGAAGAGCTCCTGCGTCTTCTTCGCCGAGGCTCTTCGGGGTCCGAACTGTGTCTGCGATGGCCACTTTGACGCCCCTCTCCTCTCGCCTGCCCTTCCCGTTGAGATCTTCTTGAGGCTGACCTCAGTGGAATGGATGGTCGAACCGTGTTCTCGAAGAAGTCACTGGGGATACCCAAAGTGACAGCGTCCCTTATGCCACAGTTCATGCGGTCAACGTATTCGTCCCGTGCGGTACCCCACTGAGAGTAACGACTACTGAGATAAACCAGAACGTTGCTTCTGATTCTACCTTGCAGCTCTGGCTCATGGGATCGCGATCCTGACCGCACTGCATCGACAGCCTTATCTAGCCCACCATCTTGCACAAGGTATCGTGTTGGGAGCTGAAGGTCTTCAACAGCTTCGTGTAGCACGACGCTATGATACGACTTGGTGTAAGCGCCGGAATGAACACCTTCATTCCTGTCGAGGCGAGCTTCATCGTCGACGCTTACTTGGTACACCAATCCGTGCACATTGTAGCCGCTGCAAGGAATCACATTCGCGAAGCCTCGACTGTTGATCTGCCAACGGTGATCCATCAGAACCGCCCTGCCAACGTAGTAACTCTCGGGACAGCGGCTGGCCATTTGCTGCAGCCAAAGGTTACTGCCATAGGCGAAGTAGAGCTGCGCCGGTAAGTCCGGCATGGCGCGAATGTGCATGCACGCAACAAACGAACCCTGGTAGAGTCGTCCTAGGGGCTGATAAGGTATGCCCAATGATTGACAGAACGACTATATGAGGATCGATGCGAGTTGGAGTGAAGGATTTTGGTTGGAACCTGACAATTGACGGTCAATAGTTTGCATACGTTAGGCTGCGACGAGCGAGGCAATTTATGGTGGCTTTCTAAATGAGCTGATTAGTTTCCTTGGTCACGCTCGCTGTCATGCAACCTTGGATGATGGTTGTGATGCTTGTATCTTCACGTTTGTAATTCTCATCTACGCGTCAAGCAGTCAAAGCCACGTCCAAATGTGCATAAAGTTCCAGATTCGGAGCGAGAGGGTGCTTAGCTGCTACATAACTAAAATGGCGCTTTTATCAGATCAGTCCCTCATTATGCGGGCGTTTTCAATCATAAGTGTGTAATACAAGGCTCAAACAAACCGGGATGATGGATGAGGATGCAACCCTCTTAGACAGTGCGAGCCTGATTGTGTACTTGAATAGATACGCAACAACGCGTATTCTGACTTGCGAGTGCAGAGCCTGATTCATTCTGATTGCCTCGTCCAATTTCTGATGTTGCGGCTGATATCTTGATATTGAATATGGCTTCCCCAATTGCTTGCGATGGGCGACTCGGTCATCTTCTACTTGTTTCACGTGAGCCACCATGTCGTCGTTTGGTTCATACAACTTTGGGGTCGAGTTAGAGCTCATTGCCGAGCCCAAACGAGTACGACACCCTCTACTTCGTGCTGTCTACTATGAAGAGCTGGCAACGTCGTTGAGATACGATGGCGCGGCAGCAGAAGCAGACAAGCTCAACCAGCGATACCGAAAGCGTCCAGAGCACTACGATAAGTGGTGGATTACAAAGGATGGATCGTTGGGAGATCCTGAGCATCCGTGCAGTGAGTCTCTCAAATTTCTGTTGTGATTGCCTACTAATATCTGGTCCTGCTCATAGTTCCCCTGGAGGCTGTCTCACCTATACTCTCCACTGACTACACATGGGAGAACGATGTGGACACTTTCTGGAACGCTTGGGACCGTGTGTTCCATATGCCAGAGCCACCCATTGCTTGCGGTAGCCATGTTCACGTATCGCCATCACCAGAGATGGAATTCGACCTGAGCCAACTTCGTAATATTGCCTTTGGTGTCGTCTACTATGAGCCGCTGGTCATTCGCCTGCTTCCATCCCATCGTCAGAACAGGAAGTACTGCAGGCCTAACACGCTGCGATCCGGACCACTATATGACCTCATGTCAAGTTTCCACGAGGAAGCAGCACTCAGAGAGCTATGGGATGCGCTCAATGATGACATTGACGAAGAAGACATCAGAGACCTTATGCAGTCTGGCCCAGAGCCGAAGGATGAGAGATATGTTCTCTGGAACTTTGACAATATCTTTGGGAGTCGTTCTGGTAGCATCGAATTTCGAGGAGCGCCAGGTTTGAGAGGCCCTGTCAAGACAAAGAGGTGGATATCCTTTGCTGTCGCTTTCATCCACATGTGCACGAATCTGGTACGCTCCTCACTCAACCCTTCGTTCCGGTGCTTCTCCAGGCACTAACTTACAACATAGGATGCCGCATCATGGAGCTACTTCACAAGGCCAAGTATGGACAGGTTCTGGAGGGACTTGCGTAGGTCTGCGCAGGCAGTCAGTGTTAAAGAGAACCTTCCATCGGACTGGAGAGTCATGGCGGGGTTGGTCAGGTCAGTATTGGCGTCCCATTTCGCGACCTGTGACTGACCATTCGCAGCGGCAGTTCCTACGAAGAATCTGCTGTTGATAATTTCAGCGATTCAGGCTATGGTGATGACTCATCTATCATGGGCAAGTCGGACTCTGAATATTCCGACTCTGAGTACAGTGACGGAGAATATGAAGCCCTGCAGCAGGAGTTAATCCGGGAGAGGGAGCATCGTTGCACAATTCTTTAGAGGGATGGGCGATATCATAGCGGCATTTTATGATTGGCAATAAATAATGCTGACTGCATATTTGCGGCTGAGAAGAGTACCAATCAGAATGATACGGATTGATCGTGGTAGAATGCTGTTGGTGAGATTCCGGCCATGCATTTTCAGGCTTTCCTTATCACCAGCGATCAGTCTTGGCAATCAGGCTCTGAGATAAGCATTTGATTGATAATATCTCAGACATATTCTACCATTCTGCAGGCTGTGTCATCGGCTGCCAAATGCAATGAAACTGAAAGCCTTGAGATTGCTCTTCATTGCGCTCGAGACTTAGTGACTACGCCCCTCTCTACCTGTCCAAGAGGCCTCAATTCCACTTGATACTTAGAGGGCTTGGGTCATCCAAGAATAGCGATGCATCGATTAGGTCCAGAAGCAGAGCTAGCCCAGCCGACAGCTTCAGCCTCAGCGTGCATGCATATTTGGCCCCAAGCCCTCTTCTATGGGTGCCGATCATGGGGCGAGAGGCATCCCCAATGCTTTCCAAACCTTTGGCTGTGCAACAGCCCCTCGTCTTACCAAGAGCAAGAATTGGGCTGTATCTCACGCCAATTGCTTCTTCGATAGAACGAAAGCGTATGGACATGCATAAGTTTCGCAACCATCTCCATTAGCAATAGGTTGGCCATGGCTGGCGAGACTTGCTCACCTAACCACTATGATGTTAAAGATGTCGAGAGTTGTTGTCGGCATCTTGGATTCCGTGAGTGTGTCTCAGCCGCTTGCGAGCCAGAGAGGTGATCTCTCACCGGCAGCAAGCAGCTTCATGCAAGTGGCCCGTCTGGTGCCGTGGCTTGCTCACATCGCAGCAGCCATATCACTCTGCAGGCAGTCGAGCTGTTGGGGGCAAAATGAGGCTCTTCTGCTCAAATCTTGCTATACAGCTTCTTCTCTCCATTCCAATGCTCCCACTCCTCCATCGCGTCGCCTCTCTTCGTTTGATGCTTGGTCCAGGATCCATTTTCTGATACATTACTATTGTTCAACATGGAAATAGCCATGCTGCCGTGGCTGGTTTTACTAGCCTTGGTCCATACCACCTACGGTTCCGCTCTGTATGCCTTTTTCACCGACCTCACCATACAGGTTGGCGCGCAAGACCCTACTACGGGGAAGCTCCTCTACAGTACCTGCAATAGCCAGGATATCCCAATCTTCCCACTCGAAAAGCCGAATATCCTCGATACAAGAGAAACACCACGGAATGGCACTGCGCTTACAGCCGTAGGCTGGGGGGACTTGAACTTTATCACTGTACATGGTATCTCTCCAAACTGATCGTGGTATAAAACTCACAGCATGTCCAGGCACAAGTCTTCTGGCAGACCGAAGACAACACGATCGTGCAGGGGCTATACATCTGTAACATGACGACGGGAAAGCTTGTGCGCGACCGCGAGTTCCAAATCTCAGCGGCGGCTGGTGTCGACTCCATCCACAACGAAACGGGCCTCTCAATCGTCAACCTTGGCGAGAAAGATGGATATCGTCTTTTCTACCATGACAAAGACAGGAAAGTCAAGATGCTTTGGTATACTGATGACGATGGATGGAATGATGGGGGCGCCATCTCACAGGACACTGCTGGAGGCATGGCGTTAGGGTCAACGATATATGACTTGAAGAACATCACTGTGCCTTTCCCGAAGGACTCTGAGAATGTCGAGCTGTCGCGCCTGGATAAGTCTGGGCTCTGGACTCTAGGTACGCCCCACGGCGCTGTCGCGCTGGTAGCACTGAAGAAACAGTGACTGACAAGTAATAGACGCGTTCCCTAACACGTTCCTCGGGCCCTACACTAACAACACACTGCCCTCGGATATGTTCTGGAGCCTGGAAGACGAGGCTAACTTCTCTCTTCCCGCCTGGAACTCATCCCTCGAAGCCATCGGCGCAGCAGTGGACCGATCGCGAACACGAAGTGTCTTTTACATTGGCGACGATAAGAAGATACACGAAGTCAAAACGACGAAGAATGGTTGGCAGCTTGGCTCAAACCAAACAGAGCGCGCATGGCCCGTCGCCGATAACGCGAGCTCCGGTCTAGCGGTGGTCTCTCAACAGAGCGAAGGCAAAGCCTGGCTTTACTACTGGGCCAACGAGACGATCGTACAGGCATTCAAGGACTACGACGGTGACTGGATTGAATCAGAAGCGTTACCGCAAAAGCTTCCGACAAATGGAACAGATGACAAGAAGCCCGAAGACAGGCCAGCACAAGAGGATGAGCCTGAGCCAGAGGGTTCTAAAGGCCTCAGCTCGGGAGCAAAGGCTGGAATTGGTGCTGGGGTTGGCATTGGAGTCGGCGCGCTGCTGGTTGGTGTTCTTGCTTGGCTGTGGATGAAGCGACGCAGGGAACGTGCTCATAAAGAAAAGGTCTCGGGGATAGTGGAAGTGGGAGGAAGCCCTCTAGAGCCGCGTTTATCAGTGTTCAAAGAGGACTTGCCCAGGGAAAATGAGCATGTCGGGCCATCAGAGATGGCCGGCCAAGGACGAACAGCTGAGCTGAGCCACCACGATTCGGCGGTTTATGAGATGCCAGAGCATCATACAAGAGGATAGCGGGTGGGTATCGATTGAATGAGCAGGGAGCGATAAGATTGTCAATTTGAAGCATGAGCATAAGTAGCATTGAAGTTTCTCCGTTTACATTATTGCAAATGAATGAGCGCAGACTGAGAGCTTGATCTCGGAGTGACTTTGCCAACCCCGACTTCCCGGTACTCGCGCCGTGCGTGCTGGAAGTCGGCAAGTACAAGTCTACTCTTCGCATTGTGAGCAGAGTCCGATTGAAAGGACGCATGGATGGCTTTTACTCCGAGGGATCAAAAGAGGGGACTCAGACAAACCCTGAGCTGGGGATAAAGGCACGCAAACCAAGAAGAGCTCATCACATTCCCGCGACCGCTCAACAGTAAAATTAATGGCTACGTTAAAAGATAGAAATGAAAAAAAAGCTGGGGAGAAACGGTGTCGCCAACGCCGGGGCCGTGCGAAAGGGGCTTCCAGCGCCAGCCACTGGGCCATATTTTGACCAGGGTAATTTGAAGCTATCGACTTCCCAGGGTGCGGCCCGTACCATTCACCGAATCATAACTGGAACGGGGCAAGTCCGTTTACAGGCCCGACCAATTAATCCGCGGGTGATTAATTTTGGAACAGGCAATCTGAAGAGAGAATGCTGAGCGAAAGCCACAGCTGACCCCCGAAACGCTATTGAATGCTGAGGCTGCCTGGTTCCCAAACTTGTCTCAGCTCGTGAGTCTATTGACCCGGTCATCCCCCAAAAGGGTTGAAGCTCAGGGCAGGGTCGTATCTATAGTTCGAAATGTCTGAAGCTGATCGGGAAAGATGGCAATTAAAAGAGTGATCATTGGAACGGTGGATTGGAATGGGAAAGGCGCCGTCATCTGAAGCTGCAATATAAAGATACAGAGCCCGTATTCTGGTCCTCAACTTCTTAAGCCTTTTGAACTCCGCCTGATACTACTCAAAGTCACCATGATCTTCAAGTCCTTTCTCCTCTCCTCACTCTTGGCCACTGGCCTCGCTTTATACATACCTCAAGAGGACATCACGAGCAAAGGATGCGATTGCTCGGGTAAGAATGTTCGCAAGAACGACAACCTCAGACACATTTATATATGCGGCGATGAACGTCTGGGGCCTACAGACCTCCCCACGAAGCTTCCCCTCAGCACATATATCAGCGGTTACGACCGCTTCGGAGGCTTGACTCCTAATGAATTTCTCGGGAAGTGGTACGATAACACGACCAGAGCTGATGGTAAAAAGCCAATTGGCTGGAAGTATCCGTTGAAGAATGGGTTTGAGTTGGACGACGACGAGCGCCCCATCAGAGCAAACGTGAACCTCACGCCAGGAACATTGGTAGACAGGTTTGGAGAACCGACAGGTATTTTCTACCCGACAACCTATTTCAAGATCTAATGTTAACACGATGATGAAGGACGGTACATCTCCCCTGCTACGGCTCCCTTCTCGCAACGAGCTCTCCATCCGGGGAACCTTAATACTGGGGAGAACCAAGAATTCCCCAGCAACTATCACGTCTACAACGTGACCAAGTCATTCACTGTTCAGGCTGGACCCATCAGACCGTGGTTTGGGCAGCCGGGTTATGGAGTACAGTTCTTCCTTGGCGTTGGTATCACGGTGAACGACTACTTAGACAACGGTAGTCTAGTTCAACTCAACGCATCGGCCTTAATTAGAGAGTCAAGGCAGTGTGCACTGAATGGAGGGAATACTGAATTAGACTCGGAAGAGCTATAGAAGACTAGCTGGAGATACAGGCATTAACCCAAGACGGTTCTCATGATATAAAACCACTTGATCGCGTTGACGCCCAAAACAGAGATTGGTCTTAAACGTGTAATATGCACTACAACGATCCCAAAAATGGGCTTACTCAGAGACCTCAGCCCACGATCAGCACCGACTCAAGAAGACAGAATTGGATTTCGAATACGGTTAGGTCCTATCGTTGAGTCGTGTCGTATTTTGCCTCGCCTTGATTCATTTGACTGAACAGTCGTCCATCCTTTCATGCCGTTGTCCCATATGAGCCCTCAAAGCCTCGCCCTTGTCCATGAAGTTTCACTTCATTCTTGTGCCTACAGCGGCACGGGGCTGATGGTATACTCCCAGTGCTCTGTCCGATCGTCATCCAGGTGATATAATCTTCCTATCGAAGACCCATCAGCGGCAAGGGCTTCATCATCGACCTGTCGCGGATTTCCACATTTACTGCAGTCAATGTGCCTCATCTCGTTGACAGTGTCGCAGAGCTTTCCCGAGATGTTTTTGTTGCACTTCCACTTCTTGTGGTCTTTGCGTAAAGTCGTAGTGGCCATGATGGAAATTTCCGGGTTTATAAGATAGTTGTATTCTGCTTTGCGTAGAGTTATTCAAGTGAGTCTTTGATGAAGGCTTTGTGTTGTAGAGTGAAGTTTTCAAGAGGTTTGTTTCGGGGAAGCAAGAACCATCTTTATACCTACCCTTCGTTCATGATTATTCACTCCGAAGAGGAATCTCGATGGGAGTCTCTCAGCTCACTTGGCAGGCAGGTATGCCATGTCGGTAACGTGAATCACATAAGGCACCCTTGCGTTACATCACGGTGGTAAAAGTTGCAAGTCCACTGATGAGGAGACATTAACTTGTGTGACGCATATCCTCCGATCCTTGAATCACCTAAACTGCTTGGTGAAACACAGCATCAATTGTTGTATACCGTGATTGAATAACTTCTGACTTCCGTGATGCGTTGCCATATGGGAAATCCCAGGCTTCCCAAGAACTCTATATCAGTTTACTAACCGACGGCCACGTTCATTCCAGGTCCCAGCACAATTCTCAGCGGTCAGCTTTCTTCATCAGCTACCATTATCTGCCAAATTTGGCTAATCTTTCATATCCGTCATGACAAAGTTCGGGCTCGTTACGACAGAAGTGAGCAGCCATCATGTTTTCTGGCAGTGCCATAATCAGTTAAAACAACGCAACAATCAGTCGAAAGTTTGCGGTGAAATAAACGACATGGCACTCAAGCAGTGTAAACATTGCAAAAGGACACGGTGCGCAGACGATGACGCCCTGGCCGCATCACCCGAAGACGGCAAAACATTCGAAATTGGATATTTGCACCTTGTCGATGAGAACGGCGAAGAGCACTGGTGTTACAAAAACCCAAACGCACAAAGACAGTCACAGATTGTCTAATCACTCAGACACATGTGAGAAGGAGAAAGGAAACGATATAGCTTCTGGTTCATAACATCAATGTGGGCTAGACTAAGTACACTAGACAATTTCCCTATCATCAAATTCTAGTCGAGGTGCTTCACTTCAACCTTCTCAATCACTTGCTTCGTTTCCAGCTCATCTGAATAAAGTCCCTCTGGTGCATCTCCAAAGATGACCGAAATCTCCTCCAGTGTGCGTCCGCGTGTCTCGGGATAGAAGAAGAAAATCACGAAACCGTAGGACACCAGGAGAGCCACGTATACGATGTAGTACTTCCAACCAATAGCCGACAAGGCAATTGGGTTGACAAAGACATTGAAAATGAGGGCCAAGATCATAATCATCCAGGCTGCAGAGATTCCGCGGCCACGTAGCTGGAACGGCCAAAGCTCGAGAGGGTAAGCAACCTGAAGTGGAGTTCTATGAAGATGTGTGTTAGTTATATGATTCAGAGTATACGTGGTTGAAATGGAGTTGACTAACATAGCAATGGCATAACCAGCATTGAATAAGAACACAAATGGAATCATTGTGACTCCAACTGATCGTGATCCCGTTTGCGCGAAGCTCCCTGACATAGCTGTGATAAGGATAAAGCTGACAAGCATGACTGCGCAAGAGATCATGAGAAGAACTCGTCGTCCCAGTCTCTCGACGCACGAAGCACCAGCAACTGCAGCCAAGAAACTCCAGATCTGGAGACATCCCATGATCAGAGTCTGATCAGTGACACTGGTGATTCCAACTGTGGCAAGCACGGTAGAGAGGTAGTAGCTGACGACTCCGTTACCGACCCACTGACTGTAAATTGCCAGTGATGCTGTGATGAACAGTCGGCGACGATGGGCGGGAGTGGATACTAGCGATGCCCAGGAGCTTGACTTCTCGGCTTGTTTCTCGGACTCGATGGCGGTCGTAATTTCGTGAAGTTCGAAGTCGACAAGAGGGTGGTTCGCATCACCGCCCTGCAAAGAAGTACTCAGCAAATTGTTCAAATGGCGTCCATCATGTTAATTTGACTTACCGCGTGGAGCTTTCCAAGAGTTTCGCGCGCTACGTCTTCTCGTCCCACAGATACCAGCCATCGAGGACTCTCAGGCACCATAATCAGAGCAGGAAGCGCAACAAGAGGCAAGGCGATCTGGAGAATTGTTGGTATCCTCCAGGCCCAATCAGTGTAGTTCCTTGTGCCATAGCACGTCCAAGCTGCAATGATACCACCGATGAAATAATTGGTGTTGGTCAAAGCAGTGATGACACTTCGGTGGCTGGGGTAAGCGATCTCCGTAATGAGAAGAGGGATTGAGGTCGCGAACATGGCAGTCGGGATGCCGAGGATGAAACGGCCAGCGATCCACTCTGCCTCAGTCTTAGCACCTGTCTGAAGACCAGTACCAATTGCAAGCGGAATGAAGCCCAGTAAAGCTGGTAGACGACGACCGTATTTGTTTGCGAGCCATGAGCTGGGAGGGCATGCTACAAAGAATCCGATGAAGTAGATGGCATTGATGAAGCCGGACCATTCGCCAGAAGGATGGTCCATGAAGTCGCTCCATTGGGGAAGAGATTGGAGACCGTTGAGGAGACTTCCGTCATATCCGATTGCGGATTCTTGTCCAAGTCAGTTCTCGCGAGCCATTGATCAGTCCTCATACAACTCACGAAAGCATACCAAGCCCAGGATCAAACTATTAAGTTTGAGCAAGTGGGCTTGCTTGTACCACGGTGTAGCCTGGTTCGGCAGAACAGCCTCAAGACCCCCAGACGGAGGCTGGATCTTGGAGTCCACAGCCATGGTTCTCAATTGACTCGGTGGATAGTTATTTTGTGGAGTTGGTCGATAGCCGCTATCTGAAGAGTCAAACCGCAAAACGGGGGCGATCAACGGCCATTATAAGCTACCACGGCATGAAGCTGCACGGGCACCAACAGCACGGAACTGTTCCCGCGCGGGTCAACACAAAACGTCGCGGGGTCTCCAGGTTTTTTCGCAACACCCCCAGATCTCCAGATTATAGGATGATATGAACAAGGGATGGGCAATTCGATACCACCTCGTTCCACTTAGCTGAGATACCGACATGGGTACATGACGGAAAGGAATTCGGCAACCCCGCAGTCGTCTAATTGATCTCTCCATCTTTTGCGACGTTTGACGGACATTGCCTGTTCAAAGTGTCACTTGCACGAGTCAGAGACTTGTCCTGATATGATTCAAGTGCCGGATGAACTGCGGTTAACTCGGCTAAGATCCGGTTAAGGGTTCTAGCGTCGGTAGAAGCTGGAGAAACTTCGTTTATGAGTCGGATAATAATTATGTGGGATTGTAATTAGGTCAAGACGAAAATCTAGAGCTATCGGCAGTTGAGCTATCTAGAAATAACATGATATGGAGTCAGTAAGCTAAATGATATGCTAGAATGAGACTACAAGAATGCCAAACGATAAGGTTTTGATGTAAACTGACCCCATATCTCATCTTCAAAGTCCTTCAACTTCATATCGGTTGTTAGACCGTGAAGCTATTGAGCAATCCCGCCGGTAGTTTTTCTGATCCCGTGAGCAGTCTCGGGCCCGTGAAGTGGGATACCGTCCAGGGACCCCTGCATTCAACACTTGCTTCGGACACGTAAATGACTGGCTCTCCAAGTCGCTTCCTCCTCAATCACCAATCCCCAGGCTTTCCGAAAACCCTAGCTCCGCCTCCACGCGATACCCCAACCCGTCAAATGAAGCCAAGGCCGTGAATAGGACCGAGTCGGCTCCGTCCAATCGGGCTCAGAGCGAGGCCATGGTAATGTGATACGGCAGTTGCTTGAGTATCGGGTCATGACATCCAGAAGAAACAAATGCACGTTTGTAATGATCATGTAATGCTCAATATGCATCGAGATCTTGAACGGGCGAAAGGATCGTTTCCTGGATGGTAACATGGAAAGAGACGATCAATGAAAGGGCCGATGCATTCTCCTGTAGATCTACTTGCTCCGCGGTTAATCACCATAAAGCACTTGGTTCCGGGGAACTTTCTTAGTGCGCTTGTAACCAAGTCCGCGCTAGTTCCCCAGATTCATGTTCCTTTGGCTCACGCACCAAGTGTAGGGTATTGCTCACGATAGTATCGTCCAACGGTACGCATTATATGTTATGAGAACTATCTTGCGACTGTCTTATATTAGCGTTATAGTGGACCTTCGAGACTCGTCCGCACTTATCAGTGCAACGCCTCCTCCGGATTCAGGCAAAGTCGCAACAAGGCCGAAGAAGCTGGCATTGTCCACTGAAACCAAGACAAAGTGACCGACGCGCTTATAAGTGCTTCCAGTTCCATAAACCGCTTGGAGAATAAGCCCCTCAATTATCACAAAGGCTTCCCCAACTGGATTCATATCTGGATTATTTACCTGCCGCCGTAACGTCGACCTCAAGGGCAGAAACGAAAGCAATTCCCCGCCCTGAAAAGTCGTCTCTAGAGTATCTGGGTAGGCGTAGATCCTTAACGAAATTTCGAGAAGCTTTAAAACGATGTGTTCCGAACCTTTCCTCCTACTGCTCTCGCTAACAGTGCCTCCTCAGATACACCCTCGTAGTTGGATCGACCCCTTCACTTGCTGCGACCGGGAACAAGCTTGAGCAAGATGGCTTCTAACGTCGATGACTTCAATCAGGTCTTCATCTCGCGGTAAATTTGTCCTTTGAGGCAGAACGCATGAGTCAACGGCAGCCCATGACCATGATGGAACACGCTCGGGATTTTGGGGTCGAGGCCCAGGTTCCAAGACAACCCAGTTGAGTCCTTCAACGATCCTTGACCTCCAAAGACCTGCTAGGTATTCATCGCCAGAGTTCTTCTTGAACATCTCGGCTATACCAGCCATAGCCATCAGTCGGTCATCAGGACAGGTTAGACTGCACTTGGAGTATGTCTTGACCAGATTTACCCACTGCTGATAGACGTCCACGGTCATTTTCTTGTTTTCTTCCTTTGACCAGGCTGTTCGACGATGACCATCGTCAAAGAAGGCATCAATAGCTTTCAGGTCAGGCGTGTACACTGCGTCGGCAGGCCGAGGTGACCACCGGGGAAACATCTCGCTCTTGTTGTTCATCTCAAAGCATTCCCATACCGCCTGGGTCTTGGTGAAATGTAGCACTCTTGGCGAAAGAATACGCTCCTGGAATACCCATCCGCGATCGCTAAGTGGACCTTGTGTTAGTCGCTGCATGTGATGCTGGTCCCAAACGTCAAACCTTCTCGGTCTGCCATCGGTGAACGAAACCTTGATGTTCCCTACAAGTGTTTCCTGAGCAGTGCGTGAACGAAATAGCCCCTCATCAGGTCCTCCAGAAGCGGTTGCGGAGATGGTGCAGGCGGAGTTGGCATAGACCAGGTGCATCTGTAGGGATTCTCGGGCCCAATCCTCGGGCGAATCTTGAATGATGCATAGCGAATCAATCCAGAGGTACCTAATAGAGAACCGGTGCGCAACAGTGATGGCTTCCCTGAATGTCTGGGGGAGTTGAGATGTCGGTGCGCCCTTCCGGAAGACTTCAAAATTCGAGCTCAAAAGTTGAATCGAAGGGGTTTGGGCCCATCGGTAACTCAGAGTCATATACTCCGGAGGATCTGTAATATCCTGCGGGTAAAGACAAAGCTTCCAGGTATCGCCGGAGCCAATGTCGATAAGCCGCGATGGGGCAAACTTTGGCGAGGACTGTAATCGTTGACACAATTCGTGCGAGTCGCTACATGATTTGTACCACTCGGAAACCAGCTGGTGTACTTTTTCTGATGAGGTACTGGTTTGAAAATTTACCGCCCATTCCTGCAGCATCGAGGACTCCTCATCTGAGTACCTTAGCGTGTATATCAAGCTTGATGGGAAGGGAAGTCAACAAACCCTCACACGGAAGGAAGCAAAACACGTTTCCTTTGTACTTGAAACTAACCCGCGGTCCCATTTCGAACTCTAGGTATCTGATATGCCAATAGATAGCTCCGTACCAACGCGATACCCAAGGTCGTCGCCCCAGACTACAGCCAAAGGGTGCCCAGGTATCTGGTTCGTTGGACCAGCCTTTGATCGAAGTATATGCCATGGAGTCCCAAAGTTTTTCACATACATAGCATCCATCGTCTGCGGCCTGTTTGAAGCTAGAGAAAGTGCTGTGGTGCTGGCAGTCTGTGTGGAGATTGTTCTCGACGGTTTCCAAGCCTGTTTGCAACATGTCGAAACAGACACTGCAGAGTTTGCTAGGGTTCACCATCTCGCTCATTGAATTCAATACTAAAGGCTATCAAAATACGGAATAAAGTGCTATAGAAACCGATGGAATGGGAGCGACTGAACCCGGGTTCCTGAAGCAATAGAAGTGAGGCGAAGCGCTCACCTTGTCGAGAGGCAGGCCAAATGTGAAGCGGGGTTCAGGCTGATCTCAAGGCAGAATTACGATAAGGGCGCTTCGGTCACTGTAACTTCGCCAATGTCTACTTGTAATAAATTATTCTTCGAACCTGAGAATTTCAGCAAAGTCCCTGCCAAGGGTGCTAGCATCGTACGGGGGATGACCCTTTTCTGCCCTCGTGTCTTTAGTGGATGTCCAGTTCTCGCGAGCGGGACAATGTACTGCGGCAGTGAACAGTCACAAACGGCAAATAGCCAAGCAGTTACACCATAAACAACCGAGGAATATTGAAGAAGGGAATAAGCAATCATGTTTCACTATCCAAGCCGATATATTCAGTTTGTACCTGAGTATTTGATACTCTTTCCCGGCAACTCAGACAGAAGCTCGATGTTCACTTTCGCCTTTGATGATCCAAATTACCCTGTGGCAGTGGGTCATCAGCCATAATAAGCCAGTAAGCCAAAAGCCAGCAACCCGAAAACCGCAGAAGCCACTAAAAAAACAAGCCAGCCGATAAGCCAGGCCTGTGACGTTTTTCATGCAGCGTAACGCTAGAAATATTAAACGCCGCTTATCTCCCACCAAAGTTATGTCCGTCACCACATGAAAATCGCAGGCCAACACCCGGAGATAGGCTGCAATTGCCGGAATGGATCACACCGTGCATACAATAAAGTTGATAATTCCCGATTTCGTCAATGCTTCTTGTAAATCCCTGCTCTCTACTGGACACACTAATGCTGCTATGGAGCTGAGTAAGAATGGCGTGCCACAGTTTTCGTATCAAACTCCGCCGTTTGAATTGTACAGGAGAACGAGAATTGAAACTGAGCGGAAGATGAATCTTATTTAAATTGTCTACCTCCCCCCTATAAAGAGCTTTTAACCATCGACAACTCATCAAGTTTCTCTGACAACTACACAACTGCAATCATCCTTTACTACTTACCTCACACTTTGCTTTCAATATGGCCCGAGTCTGGTTCATCACTGGTTCCTCTCGAGGAGTTGGCCGCGCCTTGGTCGAAAAGATCCTCGAGTCAGGCGACGTCGTCGTCGCAACCGCTCGTAACCCATCTCAGCTCGACGACATTGTCGCCAAGTATGGATCCGATAAGATCCTTGCAACCGCTCTTGATGTAACAGACTTCGACCAAGCCAACAAGGCAGCCAAAGAAGCTGTCGACAAGTTTGGCCGCATAGACGTTGTCGTCAACAACGCCGGCTACGCAGACATGGCATCCATCGAAGATGCAGACATCAAAGGCTTCCGCGAACAGGTTGACGTCAACCTTTTCGGAGTCGTCAATGTCACAAAAGCCATCGTACCTATTATGCGCAAACAAAAGTCTGGCCATGTTATTCAAGTCTCAAGTGTCGGAGGACGCGTCGGTACACCCGGAGCAGCAGCCTACCAGAGTGCCAAATGGGCCGTTGGAGGATTTTCAACTGTTCTAGCACAGGAAGTGGCCCCCTTCGGTATCAAGGTCACCGTTGCCGAGCCTGGTGGCATCAAGACTGAGTGGGCTACCACTGCCACTGAGACGGCCAAGGTCAGCGAGCCTTATGAGCAGACTGTCGGCCAGATGATTCAGCTGGTCAAGGGACACTCAACGTGGACGGAGGCTTCTGAGATAGCTAGAGCTATTATTCACCTTTCGAATGTGGAAGACCCCCCATTGAGAATCATCCTGGGCAAGGATGCGCTCCAATATGCTCATATGGCGGCCAAGGCTATTGCTGAGTGTGACGAGAAGTGGGAAAATGTCTCGAAGCTGGAGTTCTAATAGACTCCTGCTCGCAATCGTCACACTATGCAAAAATGCAGGTATAACTGTTGTGAGATCGCAATACTTGGATAGACACTATTAGATCATCGTGTACAATACTTAATTGATGGTCGTAATTCTTGAATTAATTTACATCCTTTCACTACCGAATTCACGGTGAACGAATGACCTTTCACATGCTACTTCATCGCAACATCGATTTCTTGAGGTATCCCATTGCGGGATGAAGGATATTCCAGGTAGGTCACATATCACAACAAGCAAGGGTACGTCCATGTCCAAACGCATAAGCGAATGTCTTTGTTGGTTGGCTGCTCGACTTGGTGCTGGTTCCACCACCAGACCCATACAATTATGCAGGAACATCGAGTTTTACTGACAATCGGGATAAAAATATTCGATTGCCTTCTGCAGAAGTTTTACTGGAATTATTTTACCGCAGATTCATTTCCATGAAGCCGGTTTCATCCGCTAAACTCCCACAAGCTCGGTTATCAAAGTCCGCGAGGGTCTTATCTTAGCGTCTCGCTGACTTATCGGGTCTCTCCGGTTCGCTATATCAGATCCGCCAGCGAACTTCAATTGAGCGTTGCGTCACACGACCATCAACAATTGAACTTCATCTTCACAACTCACCATGATGTCCAGAAGTCGAGAAGCAAGAAGCATTGTCGCTTCCTTGCGCAAAGCCCATGTGCTGCAGCCAATCAGCCCTGCATTGGCGCGTCCCAATGCCAACAGCTTCCATACAACAACGCCGAGAAATACAGATGGCGTATTTCAGGGCCTCGAAGACAAGAGGCAACCGATGCCATGGATAGAGGCGTTCGAGCGTCAACAAAAGGGCCTCCCGGCTCATAAGTCCGATGACTATCCTAAGGAACGCGATCTGACCCCCAAGAAAATGAGCGACAGCTATCATCGCGTCGTGCTTCCTCTCAAGAAAGACCCTTGGCTGTCAGACACTTATGTCAACTCTTCCGGTCACATACGGCAAGCACATCAACTGAACAGATTTCACGTACCGAACTAACCATTATGATAGACTCGGAACATTATTTATGGACCTTGATGCCCTCTCTGGAATCATCGTCTACAAACATACCGGTCCTGGAGTTACTACAGTGACCGCCGCCCTGGACCGTATCACAATAGCGCATCCACTCACCGAAATTTGTGATCTTGAGTACAGCGGTCAGGTCACTTATGCTTCTGGCAGGAGCAGTGTCGAAATCACCTGCAAAGTCGCCAAGGCCAGGGAAGAAGGCGAACCCAGCAAACCGGAAGATGTCCTTCTTACCTGCACCTTCACCATGGTCGCCCTAGATCCCAACACAAGAAAGCCAGTCAACATCCCCAAGCTGGTCCCAAGCAACGCGGAGGAAGAGAAGATCTTCAAGGCTGGAGAGGCAAAGTCGCTGTCCAAAAAGGAAACATCCAAGGCTTCGCTCCTTCAGACTGAACCCAATGATGCAGAATCTGCGCTGATTCATCAGATTTGGTTGCGGCAACTTGCGTACCACGATCCCAACAATGAGCTTCGTCAACCTTCCAACGTCGTCGCCATGTCCAAGACCCAGCTTTCGACTGCTGCAATCATGCAACCTCAGTATAGAAATCGCCATCAGACCATGATCTTTGGTGGTTTCCATTTGAAACAGACCTTTGAGCTCGCCTTCTGCTGCGCAGCCAGTTTTGCTCATGCCCGACCGACCTTCATCAGCGCTGATCCTTGCACGTTCCGAAATCCCGTTCCTGTCGGCAGTGTTCTGTACCTGACCGCCACTGTCGCATACACTGACCCTCCCCTGTTGGAGGAAGACGGCACTGAGCCCGGGTTTCCAGACCCCGAGAAGCCCATGACTCGTGTGCATGTTCGGGTTGACAGCAAGGTTCGTGATGTTGAGCATGGTGTTGCTAAGCCAACTGGCCAGTTCAACTATACTTTCTCCGTTCCCAAAAATCTCAAGGTCCTGCCACATACATATGAAGAGTACATGGTGTATATTGATGCTAGGAGGCGTGTTTCGCTGGGTGACAGTCAGCGAAAGGAAGAGTCACAGGCCTTCTCGGAAAAGAGGCCTGAAGCCACGGACAATGTCAACCTGATTGGATAAGGCATTGGTGCTTATGTGAGCTGCGAATGAGGAAGCCTAGGCAGTCTCAAAGGTCGCTGTTGGAATTTGAGGGAGAATAAGCAAGGCGACACATAGGAGCGCCCGAGAAGAGGATGTAATCCTATGTCCGAATCTTAATACCGATGTGAGAACTCTTAGTATAATAGTAAGCCTAAAATGGAGTACATTGAGCCACTGTTCACTTCCACATGCGATAAGACCGTTAACTCCGGACTGGAGCACTACTTTCGATGAACCTTTTGAAGAGGCCATTTACCGTTCATTCATTCATAGTTTCATACACAATATAGATAATCTCTGATATCTTGACTACACCCGCAACAGCTAAGATGGCACTTTCAAGAGAGGAACGGCTGCAACTTGCAACTATTGACCCTGAGCTGGACGACGCAAGTCTCCTCCATCCACATGAATGACTTCAAACTGACCGGACCCAGTACCTCAAAACAATAACCATTCCCCAGCTTGACACGTCTGATTCAGCGAAGGCGATTGCAAGTTTGAGATGGTATATGAAGAGCTTGCATAAGCTTCCCGACCCAGAGAGTGGTGTCGTTGAGCGCGATATCTACTACACTGCAAGAGATGGAGTCAAGTTACGCGCACATATTTACGAACCCATTAGCAACTCCAGTCCAACTCCGCCGCTTGTTGTTTACATCCATGGTGGCGGGTGGACCATCGGCTCTCCAGAAGATGCGCAGCGCTCGTGTCGTGATATTGTCGAAAAGCTGGGGGTCGTTTGTCTGGCGCCTTCATATCGTCAAGGACCCGAAGACCCATTTCCAGCTAGCATAAACGATGTCTGGGACGGCTTGAAATGGATTGCTGCGAATGCAGAGTCCGAACTGAAGGTCTCACTGTCGAAGGGGTTTGTCATTGGTGGTTCATCAGCCGGAGGTAACATGGCTGCGATAGTCAGCCATCTGGCCCGAGATGAGAAGCTAACTCCTCCGATAACTGGCGTCGTCCTGCTCGCTCCAATGATACTGCCATCAGAGAAGGAAGTACAAGGACCTTTATCTGTCTCGGACTCAAACTGAGTGTAAGGACGACCCTATTCTCACCCCAGCTTTGGACAAGATATTTCACGATTCTGCAGCTGGGGATATATCCTCGCCTCTCTTTGTTCCGTTCACCTGGCCAACAGGTCACCACAACTTACCCAGGACGTATTTACAAGTTTGTGGAATGGATGTCCTTCGGGATGAGGCTTTGATCTACGAGCAGGTATTGCGTGAGGACAATGGGATTGAGACACGGTTAGATATCTATGCTGGCATGCCTCATATCTTCTGGGGCGCCTTTGCGCATTTGAGCCAAGGGAAGAAAGCAGCCGTAGAGCTTGTTGAAGGCATCAAGTGGCTTTTGAAGTGATAACTCGGCCACTTGGCCCTCACTGCGGTGAAGAAGTATCTTTCTAGACGTTTATAGACTATTATACTTGTATGCTTGCTAGGGGAGGCAAGAAAGCTCAGGACCTAGACCTATAGCGATAGAAGGATCTAGGCAAATCTAGCCTAAGCTTAGCCGTCTCTTTGCTAGGTTTATTTTGACACCTTAAATCAAGTTCTGATCTCTTCTTGCTCCCCGAGGCCTGGTATATCGGAGAATCTCCAAAGACTCATCAATTTCCCTCCATGGCCCTTGTGATTATGCCTTCACACTCTCTTGCTTCTTCTCCGCCGCTATTTGCACCAACACTTCGGATGACTCCTCCTCCCGACCAAGAGGCACAAAGATATGATCATGATAGAAACCACTAACCGGGTTACAACCAATGCCCTTTGCCGCTAGTCTTGTCGCGATGACCGCCATGAATCCGACAGCTTCCAAGCTCGATGTGACATTGAGACTGATCATTTTGCAGGGAAAGAAGTATTCGACCTTGTGTGACTCTGCGTAGTCCTTGCTAGTAATCACCGTGATTCCTTCAGACTCCCTGAAGAACATTTGCGTTTCGGATAGGGGTGGTAGATTGGAGGTATTGGTGAACGTGGCGAAGACGTAGGTGGTTGGATGGACTGTATGGGTGAGAGTTGAGAGGAGTTTGCTGAGCGAGAGCTCACCAGGATCGTTGGCCATAAGCGACATGATTGTGCACTTGAGAGATATTCTGATTATATTGGCGATGAGATAGAGTGTCTACGTGAAGGATTCCAACGTAGTAGAGTGAGCGTCTTCTTGGAGTTTTGTATTTCGGTGGTGGAGTACAAAATGCGGATGCAGTCACTCGTAGGGCGCGCCTACAGAGCTAATGACGTCACCTCAAATTCATCAGTGCCGATGGGTAACTACTTATGTGTTGAACATTGACTGTACTAAACTAGTGATCAGAGCGAGAGCTAAAACTCGATATTGTTTCCATCTCTAGCACTTATTACCATGATAGGACGAAAGATCAAGCACCCTGAAGGCCAAGAGGCCCCTGCTCAGCCTTGGCTTTGTTGAATGCATCGATAGCGGCACCAGTCTTGATGACAGCGGAGGGTGCGTCGAGAGGAGGCAAGACGAGTTCGACCAACTACTTTGCATCAGCAACGACTCTCGATCAAGGTGATATAGTACGAAGTCTTACCTCAAGGCAGCCTACATTGCCAAAGTTGGGATCTCGAAGGAGTGATGATAACTCTCCGCAAGTCTTGATAGGCCCGTGGTACTTGGATTCGAATGCTGGCCCGAAAGTCTTGCAAAGTCTGGAATAGTCCAGAACTGCGACCTCATTATAAAAGGCTTCCTTGCCGTGAATGAGGCGCTCGACTGTGTATCCGCCATTGTTGAGCAGGAATCTGGCGCATGTGAGCAAACGCTAAAGACTGTCGTTAGACATGAGAATCGGGTACTCACATGACTGGCTTGAGGTCCCATCGCAGCATATCTGCCAGGGCTTGAATGGTGAGGTGCATGGAACCCTCTCCAGTCACGAGGACAGGCCTCTTCCACTTTCCTTGGCTTTCCTTGATAGCCTGACCAACTCCAACAATGGCGCCAGTAGCATACCCAATGCTGCCATATACGGTTTGGTTGAACATCATCACTCCGCTTGGGAGTTTGGTATCGCATAGGCCAAATGCGGAAGTACCAGTCTCACCAATGATCACATCTCCGGGGCGGAAGAAGGAGCTCAGTGCCTATGTCCATCAGTACCAGCCCTCACTAGAAGATGCAAGGGAGTGACCCACGCCCCAGAGAAAATCTTGCTTGAGCTCGTCGCCGGGTTGAAAGTTGAACTTTGGATATGGATCCCAAGTGACGTGTCGTGAAGCGATAGAAATTGGGTTCGAACGAAGAGAATCGATGAGGCGTTGCAGAACCTCAAAAGGTTAGCTGGCTTGGGCAAAGGTGACTGTAAGCGATACTCACATGTTTCATTGAGACCGGGTACTGGCTCTTGCCAATAGAGACCGTGAAACGTTGGAGGTCAATCACAATGGCATGCTTGTTTACAACAGTCGTAAATTCGCCCGTGTTGAAATCAGAAGGATAATTTCCGATCCAAATCACCGTGTCAACAGACTCAAGCGCCTCTTTGACGGCGGGCAGAGTGCCAGCGCCGGAGTGGACACCTGCGAACTGGGTAAAAGCTTCATCAAGACCTCCTTTGCCCATCGCGGTAGTAAAGGTTGGGAGGTTGGTCAACTTGATCAGCTCATGCGATTCTTCGAGTGCACCGTTGCGCACAGCACCTGCAGATAGTTAGTGTGATTGTTTGTGCAGCTAGGATTCTAGGACTTGCCTCCATCAACAATAATAGCTGGGTTGTTGGATCTCTCCATCAACTTTCTGATTTCTTCAACAACGCCCTCCTCGAGAGCTGGAGCGTTTGGCTGAAGTTCGGTAGGAATTGGGATGTTGAGGCCCTCAGCATCAATCATTTCGTACGCAATGTCGACATATTGGGCCGGCTCTCACGCATCATGGCAGTAAGCGTCTCATCGATCTCCCGGGCCGCAGTAGGTGCATAGTTGATCACAACAGTTGCAGCGGTGATATTCTTAGCCATGTTCTCATACATGTCGAACTTCCCGTTGCCAAGACTGTGATGCATGATTCTCTTGTTGCGAACAGCATCGACAGTTGGATAGCCAACAATATGCACAACAGGAACAAATTCCGCATAGTGGCCAGCCATACCGCAATAGGCGGAGAGTTCACCAGGACCAAAGGTGGTGACAAAGGCTCCCGCGCCACGGACACGAGCGTAGCCATCTGCAGCGTAGGAAGAGATGAGTTCGTTGGGGTTGCCTTTCCAGGCGAGGTCGTTGTCGGTGACGAGATCCAGGAGGGCAAGCTCGTAGTCTCCTGGAACGCCAAAGACTGAGCGGATGCCGAGCTCGTGAAGACGGCGAAAGAGGTAGTCACCAACTTTGATCTGAGTCATGGTGGATGATACAGTAGATGCCTGGTTTGGATAGGAAGTCAAGTATTGAGTATTGCCAGTGTATTGAGTAAGAAGGCTGTTGCGAATGATGCGTTGTTCTCTTATTTCTGAGGGACCAAGTAGACATATTTATACTCGGAGTTTGCTATGATGTCGTTATGTTAAGGGCTGATGCCGTTGTAACCGTCTTTTGGATGAGAAGCATTGGAGATGGTTGTTCGTACAGCATGGCTGCTTATGCCGCATAATCATGGATGGTGCGGAATTAGAACCCCCCAAGAGGAGGCGGAATGCAACATATGGCTCTGTTATATCGGCTGTGCTCATACAAAGTAGTGTTGAAGCGCTGTGTTCCGCTGCGAGCCGTCTAGATACCTTAGTGAGCCGCAAGTGCCGTGCCAAGGTTCAGCAGACTCCGTGGCTTGCCCGTTAGGGTACCAGTGGCGGCCAAAAATATCCGCTGGCCCATGACCCTGGTTCTTATCGATATTCGCATCTGACATGCATTCAGCCTGATAAGAAACGGGCGTGGTGATGTTGAACCCAAGCGGCCATTCTGTTCTCGATGTTTCGCGGAGCTACCTGATAATTCATGATCCATCGGTAGGCACATCGACCTGACAAGCTTAGGCTATAGAGAGCTCATTGAGCTTGGCAACTGATATTATAAAACTTATCGAATGGTGTTTACAGCGTTAAGGCATTAGAAATACTAGAGCCGAGTGGGAAAAAAGGCCACGAGTGGAAGTTAAGAATTATCGTATACAGCAGTGGAAAATAGTGACGGGGGCAGCACGGTATTTCGAAGAATTTCAGGGCCGGCGGGGTACGCTAGGCTAGGGCTGCGGTGATACGCGGCAATAATTGATGGTTGCGTTGCGGGCTGAACAAACATGCGATGACATTCCATGAAAGCCATCCATGTCACATTGCAACGAGGAAGCGGAATCAAACCGCCCCAGGCAAGAGATGCTGCAAAGACAGAGACAATCTTATTTCAAATACCTGGAATTTGTATCGCAGTGTAACGTAGGCTACCAATCCAAGGTCGTGGAATGACGAAGTCCTGCATAAGATGTCGGGCTCCCCGAAAGTTGAGCGAACGTTCTATCGCGAAGAGCCCGAGTCTCATCCGCCACTAACTGTATAGAGAAAGATGCACTCACTGGCCAATGCGCGTACTCAGTTGAGCGCTGAAGAAAAGCGCTTCAAGTAGCATTATAATAACTTTCCTATATGTCGTGTTATGTTTGAAGCTCCTTCTTACTGCCTTCTTTTAAAGTTTTATCTAGTAAGTTAGCAGAATACCTTATAAATAACGAGAAATATGTTATAGACTGTAATGTAATACTTTAATCGCCGCCAGTTTTCCTGACATAAGAACGTGGTGGAAATTTCCTTTTACGAATCGGGTTGATCGGTACCGGTAAAGGATTGCGCTTAAAATACCCGCATAACTCAATTTTAGGTATCCTCTTTTACTTCATAGCATAAATCCTAGTACACTCAGGCGATCCGTATAATTGAACATACACCTCACAAACTGCATCTTACAACATTTGAATCAAATGCCTCCCCCAAAATCTGCCAGTACTTGCGTGCAATGTCGTGCCCGCAAGGCAAAATCTCTCAATTATCTAATCAAGTGCTCTCTAAATCTGACTCGACTCGATAGGTCCGATGCGATGGAGGCCCGCATTCATGCTCCAACTGTGAGCGTCTCAGCTTTAGCTGTTCTTTCACCTCCTCTAGATCACCATCCCATCCAGAACGCCGCCGCGGGTCTCGAGCCTGTGTCAAGTGTCGCAGTCAGAAAGTAAAATGTTCCGGCGACCTGCCTGCATGTGCTGCATGTCAGGCGCGAGACCATAATTGTGTATATCCAGATGGGAAAAGACCTGCTCGTCCTTCGCATCGATCGCCTAGCACTGGGGATTAATCTGGGGTTAGGCCTGGGGTCTCTCCTAGTCTCTTACAGCCTCGTCAGTCGCCTTCACATGATGTGTCCACGGATGATGCGCATTTCGAATCGCCTTCTGCGGTGGCAAGGCTACCAGTTGAAGCTGACGCTCCTCTACCACCTTCCGCAGACCTACCATCGTCTTGGAGAGGCTCAGTCACCGAACTGAGCCCGATAGAAGGCGGAGGAGGTGCTCGCTCAATTGCTTTACCGCCTATGCGAGACCGACTCCAAATGATCAACGATTTCTTCCGCCATGTGCATCCGTTGCCCTCTTATGCGTTTCTCAACCAAGTCTCCATAACTCAGCCTCGATGAAACCCTCCTCTTGGCTCTGTTTGCAATATCTTCCCTTCATCTCAAGTACGCAAAGTATCACCCAACGCTGACGGCGCAGTCGATTCAGCGTGCAGAAGATATTATTTGGTCAAAGATCGAGAAACCTAGAAATTTCACAGCGCAAGCCCTGCTTCTTATTATCCACTACGCGCTTACATGCTGATGGGTATAGCTGGTCGTACAGCCAGCGCCTTACGTCTTCAATACGAGAGAATCGACCTTGGTCCTCTCGCGCAAGAGATCAGGCGGCGTACAATGTGGTGTATGGCGCTTCTGGACTTGTCTTTCTCAATCGGTTTGCCAGAATCTGAGGTTTGCTCGCCGGATTCTATATATGTACGGTTGCCGTGCAGCGAGGAAGATTCCAAACAGAGAGTGATGACAGCGATCCCTTGAGTCTGGATGGAATATCTGAGAACGGGCTGCTCGCCACATCCATTCGAATAACGCTAATCACGCGCGACATCATAAGGCTCATGCGACAAGTCCGTCTGTCATCGCAGCCGATGCCACAACTGCCTGATCTTGTAGAGCAATTTGGCAGAATGCTGGAACAGCTGGAAATTCCACCATACAGTGGTCAGGAACTTGAACGCTTTGCATCTTCAAAATGGTTTGCCTGATTTTTGACAGTGCAGCTTTCCTGGCATCAAGCTCACTGCGACGCATACAGACTCTTTCTTTCGGGCTATAGGGAAGCGGCTCCTGAAGTTGTCCTCGCATCACAACCGGAATCTTATATCACCATGGCTGCAAGAACCTGTTTGTATCACGCCAAAGCCAACATTGAGATCTTGAATGATTTCTCTAAATTTACGGTCTGCCCTTTTGTGGCAGACTACAGAATGGCTATCTGCGGCTATCACGCGTGCCGGCTCATCCTCTTCCTCAGCAAATCCAACCTGATTCCGCCTGAAACGAATTTCACTACGGAAGCCGCGTGCCACCAAGCGTCTGCTTGTCTGACGCTATTGCAGCGTTTGTACAAGGACTCATCACTAGTACAGTTTATCTTGAGGGATCTTGAGGCCATGATTCAGTTATACGCGGCTGGTAATTCCGAGCATGGACGCGACTCTTCTGAACGTGAGGAAAACGATACCCAGCAACCCAGCTTCGCTGTCACTGTACGAAAACACAAGAGTCTAGGCGTACATAGCGTGCTTCGACGAGCTGGATTCGCCGACGACAGCGGAGAAGCTGGGGAACCATGTGAGCGCCCACAACCCCAGAGTAACCCCCAGCCAGACTCGGGAGATGCACACGGGATAACGAGTGAGCCATCCGTGGTTGAGCCGGTTCTGAATGAGGGTCACATGGCACTGGACGTCTTGATGAAAGCAGCCATGCTGCCAAGCTCAAACTTGGAGGATCCGCATTTTACCTTCTCGGGTGAGCCTTTTACGCTTGGACTCTGCGACACATTCAATGATTGGTGTTTCCAAGGAGGAATTTCATCGAGATCCGAGACTGAGTTTTTGTGAGGTCGTTCGCCGACTACCGACCCCACAACCCCCGTGGAGAATGAGCAGTGGATATATCTGGTATTGTCGGTTGGTTTGATCTTGGGGTGCCTTCTATTTGTTTTGTTACACCAAGCTCTTATGTCTTTCTTTTTCTTTCCTTTTTTCTTTCCAGATCTCGAGATCAGACAAGCCTCCTTCGCACTTCTGCTTCTCCCAAGATTGATTCACTTACTGAACACGAATCCAAGCTACCAGCATGTCTACCCGACCGCCCAACATCACCTTCATCATGGCTGATGACCATGCTGCCAAATCCATATCATGCTACGGCGCAGGAATCAACAAAACACCAAACCTCGACCGCATTGCCAACGAGGGCATGCGATTCGACCACTGCTACGTCACCAACAGCATCTGCACACCTTCGCGAGCAGCAATCCTCTGCGGCACACACAATCACGTCAATGGAGTCATGACCCTTGACTCCAAGATCAACAAAAGACTACCCAATGTTGCCAAGCAGCTCAAGTCAAGCCCTGCTGCCTATCAGACAGCAATGGTGGGCAAGTGGCATCTTGGCGAAGGCAAGGACCACGAACCCACGGGCTTCGACTACTGAAGCGTTGTGCCCGGGCAGAGAGAGTACTGGGACCCTCAGTTTATTGAGCCTGAAGGTACTACTCGAGTTCCCGGCTACGCAACCGATATCATCACCGACAAGTGCATTGAATGGATGGAGAAGCGTGACAAGGAACGACCATTCTTTCTCATGTGCCATCATAAAGCTCCTCATCGCTCTTGGGAGTACGATAGTAAACATAAAGACCTCTATAAGGACCCTATTCGCCTGCCCGATACATTTACCGATGACTACAAGAACCGCGCCAATGCTGCGAAAGTGGCCAAGATGAGAGTCGCCGAGGACTTGACGTATACCGACCTAGGTGTAGTCCAACAAGAAGGCCCCAGAAGTCAGATCGGAGAGAAGATGATAGATGTCTGGTGGTGGAACGACCGCAAGATCCCTGCCCCTGGGGATGTTACAGAACTGAAACTCATCTGCAAGGAAACAGCCCAGATCTTTACTTTCAAAACGCCACAAGAGCTGGCTGAGTGGAAGTTTCAACGGTATATGCAGAGGTATCTCCGAACGATCCAAAGCATCGATGATAACGTCGGTCGCATGCTTGACTGGCTTGATCAGGAAGGTCTAGCAGAAGATACCATTGTGGTCTATACTTCAGACCAAGGGTTCTTACTCGGAGAGCATGGCTGGTTTGACAAACGCTTTATGTACGAGGAGGGCTTCCAAATTCTCTTTATCATTCGCTACCCACGCGAAATCGCACCCAAGTCGGTATGTAGCGATATTATCTGCAATGTTGACTTCGCGCCCACGTTCCTTGACTTTGCCAACGCTCGTATTCCTACATACATGCAAGGTGTATCCTTCCGCCCTCTTGTCAAGGGCCAAACACCCTCCGACTGGCAACAGGTTGCATACCATCGCTACTGGATGCATCGGGATGTTATCCATGAGGCCTATGCGCACTACGGTGTTCGTGATCAGCGATATAAGCTGATATACTGGTATGCCGAGGACTTTGGACTTGAGGGTACCAGAGAAGGTGGGCAGGACAAGGAGTGGGAGCTTTTTGACTGTCAGGAGGATCCTTTAGAGTTGTTTAACTGCTATCATGACCCCATGTATGCTGATGTCGTGAAGAATATGACAAAGATGCTGGAGGATAAGATGGCGGAGATTGGAGATGAGCCTGTTCATAAGCCATCTAGCTCATAGAGCCTGTGTTTTAGATATCAAATTTTCTAAGCTACAGTTGACTTGGTCGATTAATTCCTGTCTTCGACACTAGTAGTGGCACTCCGTGACCGGCTGTTCTGGTTTTATTGGTCGTGATCCCTTTGTCTCAAACACGTCCCAGCAGCGAGCAATTGTTGGGAGCCTACGAAAGTCCTGACATTCATCTATACTTTAGTCCCAATATTCGTACTCGTAATGTACCATCCAAGTCTCATCATCAATATGTTCCAGACCTGGGAGTGACAATAAACTTGGTGGTCTCGGGTGCGGAGTGGCACACTTGGCTACACGCCAGCCCCGTTCGCCGAGTAGCGATTACTATGGATAGGATGCCCGCAACCAATCGAGCACTGACGTCGGGAAACAAGGTTTCTGGGGTAAAGGAGAACTCTGGAATTGGGATAATCTGGGGAAGGTTGCAACGTCGTAGCCGAGCCCCCAGATTGACCATCAGGTGACTGGTGACTATATAGATCGACGGCATCTGCAACAACATCGATCTTTATTTCGAGAACAGGATCAAAAGCAACCTCTGCAGACTTCACTATTCTCTTCTCTCCCCATTTCGATTCCTGGATCGTTACTCCGTCATCGTCCATCACCATGTCGGTCGAAAAAAGCACCACCGCGACTCATCTAGAGGAGCAACTCCCCAAAGCCTGCAAGATGACCACTGAACGTGATGCCGCGGCCGACGAGGCCCAACGCGTCGACACGACCCTGACAGCACGAGAAGCCTTCTCCTATTACTGGAAAGCCGTGGGTTGGAGCGTCACAATCTCAATGTCAACAATCATGGAATCCTACGGCATGCTGCTGATGAACTCATTCTTCGCCTTTCCCCAGTTTCAGCAGAAGTACGGTGTTGAACTGCCTAATGGCAAACACTCGATCCCAGCGAAATGGCAGTTGGCACTTACTATTACTCTCAATGCTGGGCTAATTATTGGAGTGTTTGCTAACGGATACTGCGCTGATCGTTGGGGCTTGAGGAAGGTTATGCTTGTTTCGCATGTGTTCTATGCGGGATGTGTGTTCATTCTCTTCTTTGCTCCTAGTGCTGAACTACTTGTTGTCGGAACTCTTTTGATGTGAGTTGCCCATTCCTTGCTCTTGAGATTTTACCTAACATCAACCTTGTAGTTCTATTCCATGCGGCTTTTTTTGCTGCGGCGACTCCTTCGTATGCGGCCGAAGTAGCACCTCTACAACTCAACGGCTACCTAACAGTCTACGTCAACCTGTGCTGGGCTATGGGCAAGATGATCTCATTTGGCGTCCTCACTTCGATGCTAAAATATCCTACAGAGTGGTCATACCGTATTCCCTTCGCCATCCAATGGGGATGGCCACCATTCATGATTGTCGCTATATATCTCGCCCCTGAGTCACCTTGGTGGCTGGTCAGGAAGGGTCGCATTCAACAAGCTGAGAAGAGCCTTCGGCGTCTGTGTTGTGCACCTGACAGTATTATTGATCCCAAGAATACCATTGCCATGATGAGCCGCACGATCGAGACGGAGCACGACATGAACATCCAAGGCTCATATCTTGACTGCTTTAGAGGAGAGAATCGACGCCGAACTGAGATTGCGATGGTCAGCTGGGGTTGCCAGATCCTTCCGGGCTTCGCGATTCAGAACTACATCACGTACTTCTTCACTCTTGCGGGTCTTTCTTCTAGCGACGCCTTCAAGTTGTCCCTCGGTAAGTCTATATATAATGCATCTCACGGCTTTGGCTAATGATCCTTCCAGGTAACGCGGGTCTTGCATTCGTCGGCACAGTGTCTTCGTAGTTCATGATGACACGATTCGGCTGGAGGAGACTCTATCTAGGCGGACTCTGTGCTATGCTGCCACTTATGAGCCTGGTTGGCTTCCTTGATCTTGCAACAGCCGATAAGAGCAATATCCGCTGGGCCCAATCCGCTCTCTTGCTTGTATGGTTCTTCTGTTATGGTAAGTTCGGTTACCATTATCTATGTTTCACATGGTCGCAACTAATGGTTTGACAATCAGGCATCTCAATTGGCCCAATCCCCTATGGTATCGCAGCTAATATCGGGGCCTCTAACCTCCGAGTTAAGACAATATCCCTAGGTAGAAACACCTACTACTTTCTGTCCATCATCAACGTCATCGTCTCCCCCTACCTGCTCAATCCACAGGAAGCGAATCTTCAAGGAAAGGCTGCTTTTCCTGCGGCAGGACTCACTATTATGCTCCTTGTTTGGACTTACTTTAGGTTACCTGAGATAAAGGGTATGACAACTGAAACTCTCAATCATCTGTTCTATAACAAGGTTTCAGCTAGAAAGTTTTTGGAGGCTTCAAAGCAGTACCAGTAAAGCCGCGATAGTATTCCTTGAGGTTACTAACGGTTGTGAAAGAGCAAACATTTGTGATGAGGCAAAGCCAACATGCCGCTGGAAGCATGCCTGTCAATATATAGGGCATCGATAGGACATTGAAGTCCCCCATAAGTCCCGGTTAATTGTATCATTCGCTTTGGCGAATAGCCCCGCTAGGAAGCCAGCGACGTTCAATGAGAGCTCAAAGAGGCTGTCTGGCTCCTTATAGGCTCAAGCCCCGAAGAGGCAACCGTACAAACGTGCATGCTGTGACAGCCTGTTTTCGCCTCGCATCCATTCGAGCGGGGTAGTAATCATGCAATTGATAAGCTCAAATTCAACGTACTGGGTTGCTCTTCACAATCCTGCTACGTAATCATCTGCTTTTATCTTTCTCGTTACTGTATAAACACGAAGTTGTAGCCACAGCCTCATCTGCCTTGTCGACTATCATGTCGGATCCTGAAGAAATCGCGACTGAGGAGGCAATCCTCAAGGCCATGTCTGATTGCTGTCATGATTTCCCAGATCAGATGTTCAAAGTCGCCCATCGATACTTCACTCGATACAAAAGAATCGGATTGATCACCGACCTAGACAAGGCTATCAGCATGGCAACTAAGGCCATTGATCTCACGCCAGAGAATCACGCACGTCTAACTCAACGTCTGATCAACCTCTCTGTCTACTGGCACGAAAAATACCCAAGAAGCGATCCACAGAATGTTCAAGGGCTTCGAGACTCCATTAAGGCCTCGCGAAACGCAATTGCAGCTCTTCCAGAAGCTTATCCAAACCGGGGAACAATTCTTGATCAGTTATCCACAAAGCTGGGATTGATCTTCATGCAGACGCGAGAGCTAGTACTTATCGAAGAAAACATTGCAGTCCAGCGAGAAGCTGTGGAGGTAACACCAATCAGAAATCCGAAGCGTGTTCTTTTTCTAGCCAACCTGGCTGCTCCCCTTACAGGCCGACACCAAGTTCTCGGTAACAAGGAAGATCTTGACGAAGCAATTCAAATATGTCGTGATGTCATAGCGCAGACGGATGAAAACTCGCCCCAGCTTCTCGAAAGACTCGGTAACCTCTCGCTAGGACTAAGCGAAAGATATGATACACATGGCGACCAAACCGATCTTGACGAAGCAATCGAAGTTGTGAAACAAGCTATTGAACTTACCGAAGAAAACAGTCTGGAGCGCATGGCCCAGCTGAGTAATTATGCTAATTTCCTTGGTGACCGATACCTCAAGGCGGGAAACATCAGCGATCTTGAAGAGTCCATTCACATATTTGATATGGTCTGTGGCCGTGTTGCAGATGAAGAAGTGTACCTGGACAGACACAAATGTTTCAGCAACTTTGGCATCCAACTAAGTCGCAGATACAGAAGGATCGGAACCGTGGCTGATTTGAAGCAAGCTATACAAGTCGGACGAAAGGCTTGTGAACTGAGTCCCGAAGACGACAGCAAGTCGAAGCACCTATCCAATCTAGCGATCATCTTGACGCACGAATACTTCAGAACAGATGATCCAGAAGTTCTCGAGGAAGCCATCAGCGTGCAGAGAAAGGCTGTAGAGGTCGTCCATAAGAATCACCCCGACGTATTTGCCACACTTCACAATCTTGCAACCCTTCTGACTACGAAGTACAAGCTTACGCAGAAGTTGAAAGACCTTGAAGAGGCCTTGAGACTTGGGCGACAAGCTGTCGACTTGACACCGGAAGATCATGCCAATAGAGGGGCTTGTCTCAACACCCTGGCAGTGCAGTTGAGTGACATGTACAAAAAGACTGGTTTGTCGAGCCACTTACACGAAGCCATCCGTTATGGGCGAGAAGCACTGGATATAACGGAAGAAATCCATCCAGAGCGTGCCAATAGGCTTGTCAACCAAGGTGGCCGATATGGCGATTTGTTCTGGGGGACGAAAGAGAGAGAACATCTCGATGCCACCATCGAACACTTAGAGTCTGCCTTATATAGCGCTGGCACTTACGACGATCCTCGGATTCGTGCAGGAAAAGAGCTTGTCCAGTACTACGCAGCAGTCCCTGACTGGAATAAGGCTTATGAAGCTGTCAAGACTGCGATGGATCTTGTTCCCAATCTCATCGCACAGACGACTAGCAATTCTGATAAGCAAGATGCACTGGTCCAGGTTTATGGCCTATCATCCGATGCAGCGGCTGTGGCACTATCCGCGAACAGAGGAGCACTTGCTGCATTACGGTTTCTTGAACAAGGACGGGGAATGATAGCAGCTTCCGTCGAAGAATCACGAATGGAAACCCTCGATCTCCGTACTGAGTATCCCGAACTCGCGGAGCGTTTGACCCGATTGCAAGATAGAATCAGTTCTTCTGGAGCTGTCGATCATTCCGGAGATGAGATCCACAGACCTTCATCCCCAGGCCGGCACGTCGGAGTAAGTCATGACCTGGATGAGCTCCACAAGCTACTTGACGAGATCCGCCGAAAGCCAGGATTTGAAGACTTTCTCTCTGCGCCGAGCGAATCTAGCATCATGGATGCTGCAATTCCTGGACCGATTATTGTCATCAATGCCAGCGAATTCCGTCGTGACGCAATTATCGTGGAGCGTGACCAGATTCGCAGCATTCCTTTGCCCCAGCTAACAATCCTCGATATAAGGTCCAATACCCAACAAGCCCACACTTCAAGTCCAAAGATACTCGAGTGGCTGTGGCATACTATTGCTGAACCTGTCCTGGGCGCGCTAGGAGTTACTGAGGTTTCTCCTGACGAACGTTTGCCACGGATTTGGTGGATCCCAACAGGCTTGCTAAGCATATACCCTCTCCATGCAGCTGGCCGACATTATCAAGGATCGCAGGAGGCCGTGATCGACAGAGCCATGTCATCATATAGCTCGTCTATCAGGGCCATTATCCGGACTCGGAGTCGTGCAGGTCTAGACCCGTTTCCCCCGGGCAACGAGCGGGTCTTACTTGTGTCCATGGAGCGAACACCAGGATACAGCACACTCCCATCCGCGGGCAAAGAAGTAGCTCAGTTACGCCTAATCTGTGAGTCCAAAAGGTTTGAGGTAGTTCAGCCAAAGTCCCTGAAAGAAGAGATTGTTTCGCAGCTTCCAGGGTGCAAGGTCTTCCACTTCGCTGGTCACGGTGCCACTAACCTGCGCGACCCTTCCCAAAGTAGCCTTCTGCTGGAGGATGAACCTCTGACTGTGTCAACACTCCTCGACACCAACATCCAGCAATACTCGCCATTCCTTGCATACCTTTCGGCCTGCGGTACAGGACAGGTTGCTCACGAGAAATACCTAGATGAAAACATTCATCTTATTAGTGCCTTCCAGCTAGCTGGATTCCGTCATGTCATCGGTACTCTTTGGGAGGTTGGCGATGATATAAGCGTTCATATGGCAAGGATCACCTACGAAGCTATTCAGCGTGGTGACTCTGCAGATGAATCGGTATGCCGAGGCTTGCATAAAGCGACATTGAAGCTACGCGATCAAGAGTTCAAAGAACAGCGTCCAACTTGTGGTCGCAAGAGGAAGGCAAGATATATCCCACGAGATGAAGGGGAAGAGATGCTTGGTCACCGTGATATAGAAGCCTTGGATGATGAAGAAGAAGAAGTTTCGAGATTACCACAATGGGTTCCATGTGTTCATTACGGAGTATAGGTCATAGCTAGAAATATCTAGTGTAATGGAGATCCGAGCTGAACTTCTGCTCAGGGTTCGCGGCAGCTTATTATGCATGCTGTATGTGTAATCTACTAGTAAAGCTTCATGGCATCTACGTTATCATTCTCCCTGCCTTCTAGTCTTTTCATGCCACTTTTCAAGCTGCTTCCATTTGTGTCATCACTGGACAAGACCTTTCTTGTTAAATCCTTCACTTTCCGAATCTCGGCAGACATTTGAGATGTAAGTGCCACGATATCCGCACCGCAGTTTACAAAATGGAAACCTTGCTCATATCGCTGAGCAGCTACTGAACAATTAGCATACCAGATATTATTTCTCGGGGAGCTCGAGCTCTGTCAGTTACCAGTTGCTGCATCAAGAGCAAAATGCCCTGCATACTTTCCTGCTGCCAATGTTGCGTCTAGGATCCGCTGAGTCGCCTGTTGCACCTCTGGTGTTGTTGCATGATCAAAGGCAGCGTAGCCTAGTGAGGATGCCAGGTCATTTGGCCCGATAAAGAGCATATCTATTGCGGAATCGTCAATAAATTTGTGATGAGATCCAGCGTGGACAGCGACGTGGCATACCAATACCATCAACCTTGGCGATCTCCTCAACGTTTTCCACGCCTTTACGAGACTCGATTTGCACGAATATCATCACATTGCTATTTGCGTTGATCAAATAGTCACGGCCGGTCAGGTTGAAAGCTGCTGGAGCAAACATGGCGCCAGTGCCTCGGAAACCATTTGGGTAACTCTTTGAGGGGTATTTGGCGGATTCAACAATCTGCATCGCTTGTTCCTTCGTCTCGCACATCGGCACCATGATTGCATGGGCTCCTGCATCCAGTGCTCGCTTTACCATCCACGGCTCGCCGGCCGGAATTCTAACCACTGGTGACACGCCACTTGACGAAATGGCACTGATTTGAAGGTACATGTTGTGATCATCGATATGGCCATGCTCACAGTCAACAAGAACCCACTGCCACGTTAGTCGTATTTGACTTATCCTAGAGTAGACTGACTAACATCTTGACCAAGAGGTGCAATGGTTTTGGCAAGAGCATGCCCTGGTAACGCAAGCCATTGTCCCAGGCTTGGACCTTGACGGTCTCTAGCTCGTTCTAGGGATTCCTGGAGGCGTGTTTTCCCGGAGGTATTGACGACTGGAGAAATATTTTGATAAGCCATAGTGAGTTCTATCAGTGCAACTAAGCAGTCAAGAGGAGATCGGTCAACCGGCCATATTCATGTGATGACTTACAAAGTATGGCTCGGCCGGAGCTCGGTCCGGAGTGGGTCGACCCCTCGTTCAACTGATCGACACTATCGTGTCCCCCTCTTAGATAACGTTAAGGAGGGTAGATAAGCTTCTTGGCTCGGCCAACAGAAGTGATTCCGATATCGCTAGTCATTTGTTTCTCCCTTTCGTCCTCGATAATTCCTTCTAGACCATGAATAACGGTGTCTATTCATCCCGTTACTAATCGCATCTAACATCTAACATCATCAGGATTTGTATCACGATCATGAGTTCACACGACGTCATCACATCACGAGTTTGGCAGGCATGCGTGACTTGTCGAAGGAAAAAGGTCAGTTTTGAATTACCTGTATGTTCACGGTACATTCTCTCACTCTACAGTAGATCAAGTGCGACGGAAATAATCCCTGTCATAATTGCGACTCCCGCGACCTTGCGTGCGAGTATCCTGGGAGCAATGACAATGCTTCTCACAGTCGCAAGTCTCTGGCCTAGTACCATATCTAATCATGAATCAGTGTTGACGTCTCGTAGTTATGCAGCAATGTATGAAGCTCGTTATCGGGAGCTTGATGAGCTTTGTCAAAAGCTACAGGTTGTAGCAGCACAACTAACAAATGCTATAGACAGACTAACTCAGGGAGGATGCTTTGATGATTGTTCCCATGTCTCTTCATCTGCGTCGCCCAATCAGAGATTACTGCCTCAACAGGGCAAAGTCTTAGCAACAACCGGCACCGCCACTGATTCAGGAAGCAACGGTCACTCTCAACCGCGGCCCAGTGATGCTGACGAGCAAAATACCGACCAGAGTCAGGAGCAAGTGAATAATTCCGGAGAGTTCGGAACTCAAGCATTCGGCTCCTTGGTCCACGACTCATATGGCGCTCTGAGGTTAGTCCTCGAAAGTTCTGCTTGTGGTACGTGCTAAATTGAGTAGGTTCGTTGGTGGCGCGAATAATGAGTTTCTGCTGCAAGCGGTTGATAGCTTGACTCTGGAACCATGCCAGGGCTCTGGTGATTCCCCTTACTCCGTCGGAAGCCAACAAGACACAACTAAGATGATAGAGAGACCAAAGCCTGAGCTTCCATTCTTTGTTCATGGTCTCAGATGGCGTGACCTACCCTACCTCCCCAAAGCGGAGGACGTGAATCTACCACCGAAATACATCGCTGATATGCTAGTTGGCCTATATTTTGAGCATTATCACTATACCTTTCCTGTTCTTTACAAGCCTCATTTCACTGGAAGCTACAAGAGTCTATACACATCACTACGAGGCTCCATACAAGATACCGGGTTTGTTTCGATCTTCTTCGCAGTCTGTGCTTGCGCATCAAGTTTGACCGCATCCGACGGGAATCACTCAACTTTCCCTGGGCTCGAGTTCTACGAGAAGGCTCTGGTCTTGCACTACGCTACAACCGGCCAAGCTACTAAGTCTCGGGTACAGTGCCTGGCATTGATCTCGATATGTTGTGCTGGTTGGAATACTTTGTCGACGAGCTGGAACTTTTCTGGTCAAGCTATAAGGGCTGGTCAAGAATTAGTGATGCACTTAGAAGTAGTAAGTGAGCAGAGCTCAAAAATACTGAATAGGCTGACTGACCAGGAGTAGGCACCGTCAACCGCGGAGTCACCAAGAAGTCCCGCAGCTTCAATTGAGGTCGAAATTTCACGCCGAATCTGGTGGAGCATCTACTGCTTAGATAGGTATGTTCAGAGGAGTGATTGATGTCTCGTCCACTAATGTCCATAGAATTACTTCTATCTGTCTTGGTAGGCCAATGGCGGCAACTGATAGCGACTGTTACTGTGCCTTGCCACTTCCTCTCGGAGATGAGGAACTAGATACACTATACAGTGTGGAGGGAATTTTAGACCATGACATGAACCAACGTTCAGCTCTATCAGGCTTTCTAGATATTGTAGGGCTTTGCAAAGTAGCTGGCGAAGTGCAAAGTATTCAATCGCCGGGTGAGATACGCGACCTTGGAGGAAAGGCTGGGCAGAAAAGGGTCATGGATCTAGCTCTGGGGCAAGAAAGGTCATTAGACAACTGGCTCAAAGATCTTCCAGAACACCTACAATCATACGAAAGGTACTGGAACCACTAGAACCCTTTGAATCTCCGCTAATCATTGGCCATTTCATCAGCATTATGAGTTTAGGGTCCAAATCTGAGCTCTCTATCCAAGGTTTGATCATTCACGATGGAACACTCGTTGCTTTATACCAGTAAGTTTCAGCAGATCTCTAGATCCAGTGAAGAGATCACTCACACGATAGTTCTAGGACTTTTTCCCGTAGAAAGCACTCATTCAGCCAGCGGCAAACCGTAGAAAATTGTGTGACCGCTGCCAGGAGTTGCATCAATAATTCAAAGCATATAAGAGACTTGGTACCGCCTTCCCACTATCTAGCATTATGTGTGAACTACCTCATTATATCTGGTCTTGTTCTGTAGGTACATCAGAAAGAAGGCCAGCCGCATACAATGCTGACAAGATCTGGACAGGCTACGAATGACGAATCCAGAAAATATACGGGAGGATGATGACTTGCAGCTCTGCATTCAGCTTCTAGGAGACTTGGAAGTAACCTGGTCCGGTGCTACGAGGGGTAAGATCATCATTGAGGAGGTACTACGGACTTCTTATGACAACCAAGAGGGACAGCAAATGAACATGGATTTCCAGACATTATTCCAAAACCCTGACCTTGATTTGACCAACTTGGACTTATCGCAGGGTTTCTTTGAAAACTTTTGGGGAACATTTGTTTGATAAGCCTTGACCGGTACACAGATAGCCAAAAATGAACGTCAAGATGCCGGATAAAGGCCCTATGCAGAAACCCAAAATTGTCCTACAACTTTTCTCACTCGTCTGACTCCCTCTTCAATCTGCTCTTTCTATACATGTGTCAGTAACTATATCTTGCAAAGTTGAGGAAGCCAATCTTACAGATGGACTTGCAAACGAGAACCGGAAAAATGCAGACTCTGGATCCGCCCCTCTAGCTACGGTGGAAGTCTTGTCAGGGCCTTGCCAAGCATGGTAATAAGACCCAGGTGTCAGAAGGACTAGTTGTTCTGCCAGGGTTTCCCAAAGTTCGGTGGCGAAAGCCTGCTCTGGGTCTTCAATCTTTCCATCGCGAAGTTCAGTGAATCGGCGGACCCCATGGAAATAGAACTTTGACCAGACAAACATCCCTGCTTTGGGCTCGATGTAACTGAAGATAGGTATTATATTTCCGTGCGAGTCTGAGATGCAAGCAACGTTGCCTTGAGCCTGCGGCACTGGAGATTTGGTCGCCGGCAGAACTATGAAGGAATCTTCAAAGGCTGTAATGAGCCAATCTCTTCTGGCTCTATACTGAAACTGAAGGCCTTGAAGCCATGTCAGATATCCATCAATGCCCCAATTTCGGAGCAGAGCCAATGTCAATGCTTGACTGAGCCCAGCTGGGTCTTGAGTCTCGACTTCAGTGACTCGCAGCAACCTCTCTGTAAACACTCAGTTGGCCACAAAGAACCCCAGCCTAAGGCCAGGGAAGAGGGTTTTGGAGAATGACTCGAGACGGATGACACGTCCCTGAGTATCCATCGAGAGAAAAGAGGGTATCAACGATTCGAGAAATTTGTCCGATGATATAGGTGTGAAGGTCAGCTCCCTCTTGGTGGACTTCGGGAACTGAAGGCAATAGTATGGGTCGTCTTCGACAAGTATGATATCTAGAGGGTTAGTTTAATCGAAGATAGCTCTTATGAACCGTTTACCTACCAAATTCGACACAGGCTGCGTAGATTTCCCTTCTTCGCTGAGCTGAAATTGTGACCCCTGTTGGGTTCGAGCCTACAGGAACAAGGTAGAGACTGTGGGTAGTTGTCAGCATTGTTCAAAATTTGCTCACGTTGACCTACAGCCTAGGTCGCCTTTGACCCTTAAACGTTTCATCCCAGCTTGTCAGCATCTTTCGCAATCCTGTGGCAGACATTCCTTGTTCATCGGCCGAGACTGATGTTGCCCTGATGCCCAATGGTATCCACAAAGCCTGAGCTGATGGATAAGTGAACTCGTCAACTATCACATAGTCATTATCCTCGCAAAGAAGGCCAACGACTTTGGACCATGCGTTTGTGTTTCCAGGGTGCAGAAGATATTCGTGTTCACAAGGGGGAGCATGCATACGCTCAGTGAGCTCTCTTGCTAAACTGACGAGTTTCTTGTTACCAGTACCGGAGCCTTTGAATGGTTAGCAGGTGGGCATGGTGTTATCGTGTTGCTCTTGGGCCTACCATATTGCAGGAACTCGGTTAAGTCCAACTTGCCACTATTCGGGGCACGTCCAAGGTCAAGGCTGACCAGTGGACTTTCGATAGAAGGTTCAGTGTGTGGTTGCTCACATTCGAAGATTGCGCGCTGGACTGGGAATAGAGAGGAATGAGGCAGACCTGGTATAACCTTAGTTGAAGGGATCTGCTAGCCAAAGAACGAATCATAGTTACCTCCTGCTAGACTTATCATGCCATCCTTTCCCATAAATGAATAATGTCTTTGAGAGGTGAGGGATGACGCGCTTTACTCTTTTCGTTTATATGATGAGAAAGGTCTATCGGAAGAGATTTGTGGTTGATGCTACCCATTGTCGTTGTAAATGAAAGATGAGACCTATTGTCAGTGATGTCCCCAGTTCTAGGATGTCCCAGCTTGGAGTGAGTTGTATTATTACGAACCCTGAAACAACGCTGTCTGATATCGCGAAAGATAATCCGTCCGTTGATATCGGGCGGAGATCCGATGAAGTGTGGAGTTGATGACAAGATAGGCAAATGCAGCCGGATCCGGGCGGATCTCGGAAGCGGAGCATACCACAACAGAAAGTATGAATCACAGGCTTCTCCAGATGTAGCCTGTCTCTCCATCGACGCCCAGACGAAAGAATCTCAAGCAACAAGCCCACTTCGTCGACACGGGAAACACCATTTCGTATGGCGAAAAGGCGTACGACCTGAACCATGGTGACAAAGGCAAAATACGTGGCATCCAATTTGATCAGAAATCTCGAAGATATGCTGGCATCCCATATGCGCTTCCGCCAACCGGCAACTACCGTTGGCGCAAGCCGAGGCCTCTACCGCCTTCGTGCACCTATGCAAACGGTGAAGATGGTCCCTTCGATGCGACTCAATTTAAGGCCATATGTCCACAAAAGGCTTTCCACGTTGGAAAGGCCGAAGGAGGTGATGGTACCTATAGCGAAGACTGCTTATTCATGAACATCTGGACACCCGTCGGTGATGAGAAGAACTCAAAATGGCCTGTCATGCTATGGTTGCATGGCGGCTGGTTCCAGATGGGCGACCCCTCGCAAGATCCAGGCATGGACCCAACGGAGCTCATTTCTACAGGCGGGCTCAATGCTATTATAGTAGCCATAGGTTATCGACTGAACATCTTTGGTTTTCTCGCTGGAGAGGCCCTTCTTGAGGAAAGCAAAGGCGATTCAGCTGGCAACTTTGGCCTGTGGGACCAGCGAATGGCAGCTGAATGGGTGAAGCAGAATGTTTCTCTATTCGGAGGAGACCCTAATAATATCACTCTGGCTGGCAGAAGCGCTGGTGCATACAGCGTTGAATCTCAGATGCTGTACGAGTTCCGGAAGCCAGGGCCTAAGACATCTTTGTATCGCCGTATTTTCATGAATTCGAACGCGATTCCTGCACAGCCTAAGTCACTTCAGGAAATTAAGCCCCAGTTTGATGAAATCTGTCGACTATTCAACATTAACGAGGAGTATTCTGCGAGGGAGAAACTTGCTCGTCTTCGGCAGGTGACAACGCAAGATCTTGTTGAAGTTATCCCCAAGCTGAAGCATCACACATTCAGGCCTGTGACCGACAATCTGTTTATTCACCCAAACATGATGGAGTATCTTAGTAGCCCCGACTTTGCCGACGAGTTTAAGTCCAGAGGCTATAAGATCTTGATCGGTGAAGTCGCCAACGAAGAGACGCTTTACTCGGTCTACAACAGTCCCACTGAACCAAGTCTTGATGCACTAAGGATTCAGGTTATGAACTACTACTCACCTCAAGTCTCCGAGCGAGTGATAAAGCGTTATGGCCTCTCCGCATCTAAAAGCCTGGATGACTGGAAAACATTGTTTGGTAGGCAGCTCATCAAGTTAAACTTCGGGAAGCCCAGCTAAATTAGCGAAAGGAAACATCATATCTGACGGCCAGGTCAGAGCTCCATCAAGATCCTTGGCGTGGAGTTTGTCTACAAATGGAGTGGATATTCAGGACATCTCGCGTTACCAAATAGCCTACCGGCTGTCCTTCATAGACGAGAAGGTGGCGCCAAAGTCGTTTGGGGTGGCTCATGCCATGGACAAGCCATTCTGGAAGTGAGTTCACTGCTCAAAATGGCTACATGTCTCGTTGCTAACAAGCGAGCTTTACGGTAACACATGCACCAACAGAAGACGAAAGGAAATTGATGAAGGATGGGATTCAGATCCTGTGTGCTTTTGTACATGGAGACAACACCTACGACTATGGAACACACTCAGTTGACGACATCAAAGTCATAAGTCCTGAGGGTAAAATCATGATTCAGAAGGATAGTCGTTGGGAAGAGTTGATAGACATTGGTAAAATATTTAGTGGAAGCGACCAATGAGATATCGAGGTATATTCCAGAGAATAAGAACTCTAAACCAAACCATGTTCAGCAGGCTACTGGATCTACTTTCTACACAGGTCTGACCCGTGAAATTACCAAGGTATTGAGATAGCTCAGAGCAAAATTCAAACAGTCTTCGGTATCCCCAAACTGTGTTCACTCACCTTACTCGATTCAGAGACTCTTCGGGGTATATCATGATGCATAAGGTTCATCTATAGGGCATTTTCTCACATTATCTAGACAGATACCTAATATTTGATAGCCTTTCTAACTCTCTCAAGTTCAACCTCCTCCCCCATTTCGCATGATAGAAAATTCAAGAATTAATACTTGTACTTGAAATGAATGTTTTCTCGGTCAGTCATATCAGCTTCAGCATTGAGCCTACCCAGACGCTCGCTCTCTTCCTCCGAGATACCTTGCTCACGAATCATCTTAGCACGGCGTCGGTTCTCCCAGATATCTAGCGTGACATGTTAGCTAATGAGACCAAGACAGAGTCATCTGCTTACAGTAGAATCTCCATGAAGCCATGCTTAAGAATTCAACACAGTAGAGGATGGCGCAGGCAGTCAGACCTCTGATATATTTTGGAGCATCTGAGGCCACAAACATCTGTGCACCAACTGCGTTACCAACACAATATGCGACGAATATTGTGGTTGCAGTAACAGTCTTCTTGGTCCGACCAGCAACGTTGGAAGGAAGAAACGTCCAGATCACTAGCACACGAAGTTAGCTGACGATACCTACCTAGTCACATTGCCAGACTTACTGAGCCCAGGAAGAGATCCAAAGACTTGTAGGATATACATGCCCCATCTAGTCCATTTCATGCTATCCTGAGGCAAAAAGGCCAGGGCCATCATTCCTGAAAAGGCAGGTATAAGAGAGAACATCATCATGAGAACTGAAGTTATTAGAGGAGAGTCAGCGGTATTGCTAGGAGATCTCACATCGAATATTAGGCTTCTTCAAGGTCACATATCCGACAACCAAAAACCAGCAGATGCTGACGCAGTAATACGGAGTAGAGCCTTTGAGCAGTGTCTCCAGAGGCGTGAATCCGAATGACTTCCAGATGAGCTTCGAGAATGTCGTGTTGGCACCATTAGGGAGCGCATTTATGATGGTAATAAAGAAGAAGAAGTAGGTTTGCGTCTCTAGAAGGCAGGATATCAGATCGAAAGCCTTTAGGGGCTTACAAATGGCAGAGACGAACCTTTAAACGCGGCCCAGACCTGATCCCACTTGAACTCAGATCTCTTTTCGCGATCGGAGCCAGTTTGGTTAGACATAACACGAGCTATGGCAGCGCGTTTCTCCTCTTCGCTCAACCATCGTACTTCGCGGGGAGTTCCAAGAATGAACCATACAAGTATGCCACAAGTAATTGTCAAGGCTCCGAGGAGGAAGGATATCCCTTTCCACTGGGAATAAGATCAGTGTGATGTCACATAACCTGCCCAGATCGAAGGATACTTACAGCAGCCAGGCCTCCTGGGTGCTTCTCAGCATGAAGGCCAATTCCGTACATACTCAATCCGGCAATTATGTTCATTCCAGCATTGGAAGTACCCCAGATCAAAGATCGAAGTGTATGTTCCTGGGAGGTATAAAATGCGCCAGTAATGAGCATGAAGGTGGGCGAGATGGTACACTCAAGGGCACCCTGGAGGGCTCTCAAGACCATGAGGTGCGCGAAGTTCTTGGCAAAGGCAATGCACAGAACAACGACACCCCAAAGCACCATGACGATGGACAAGAACTTTCCGGTATGGGATTTCTGCATCATCCAGTTTCCTGGGGCTTCGCAGACGAGATAGGATAGGTAGAAGATTGTGCTGAGCCAGTTGAATTGTTCTCCGACAAGACCTGTGTCTTCTCGGATACCAAACACCGCTTGAACGCTGAGGGATGTCTTGTCGGTTTATTGCGTGCCGTAGCATACCCACATGAGTGGGAGGAGCCAAAGGTCAATCTTCCAGAGGAGTTTGCGGTAGTATGTATCGTAATTCATTTTCAGCGTCGAGGACTTCTCCGGGGAGAATATCATCTGCGAGCTTGTGGTCTTGGTTGACTTGCTCCATTTCGACGCTGAGCTTTTTCTTGTCGCCAGACTTGTTGGTGTCCATTATCGCCGATATGACCTATTGATCTGTGAACATGTTATGGGCCAATTGGTCAACATTTATTTGCCCTAGGTTGTATTGTTCAGCCCTTGTTATGATTTCATTATCATTCTATCAGATACCGATGGTGAGCTAGTGATACGCCGACTCATATCTCGGCCGGATCTCATCCGGAGGGGCTGCTATCTTGCCAAGTCTGGGGAAATGATAGCCGACTTATCTACCATCACGCATTGGGTCATGATCTCCCTAGCGTAGCTGATAGCGGTTGAGAGCAATACAATAGTGCGTGAACTTGTTCCAAACGGCCGGAACCATTGATCCATAGCAGTCATAAAGGGCGTTCGATAAGCAGAAAGCATCAATGGCTTCAATCAAGGGATCTCGGTTAGCTTTCGCCTCGGCCAACATGATTGTCCTTTCCACGTCACGTCGTAGCTCTGCGATGGTGGATCTAAATCGAATTCCGAGGCCAGAACAAGCAATAGGTAAGCTATGCTTCGGGAATATCCACTCATAGCGCATCAACTTAGGTCGATCTACCAAGGTATCATTCCAGGTGTTGAAGGTCTTCAAATATATATATAGTACTAGGTATTGATAAGACTAGGAGAGACAGTATAAGTTCAATTTGAACAGAAGGAGAGGTTTTCCACAAAAACAATCGATGCCTAAGCATGATATTCGCTTTCACTCTAACGTAACACCATTCGCCCGCTAGGACGTGGCAGCAAGCCCTTGAGGTTTGACGTAAAAGAAATGACTTCCATCTTCGCGGTGTAAACGTGTGAGAAGGGACATGATCCTTCCGGGGACGCCAGCTGACGGCCGAGTACTCATATAGTAGCCATTATTAGCTTGCCTAACAAGACCACTGATGAACTTGAACGAGTAGCGGTTGTTTCCAGGCTCTCGCGGCTTTATGGACCAAGTACAAGTAGGTCGTGCGAAAGGTTCGAGAGCCAAACCATGTCGTCCTCCGGGGCACATAATTCCGCGCTGTCCAACTTGGTTAAGGGCGACAGGGTAACCTCGAAGAGGGTCGAAAGTCTCGAGGTTGACGGGGGGCCAGGGATCCATTCGCCACTCAACAGGGTCACGCGTGTTGACACTGATGCGGGTTTGGGTAGCACCGACATCCTCAGCAGCGGCATAGGTATCCTGATTAGTCTCCCAAAAGAACGGGTGAGGGCTGACAGGGTCGATCAAGATGGTTTCAGCAAGTCTAATGGTTTCATTTCCGATGAAACGGACAAAGTTACGTTCCTGATCAAGCATTTGACGGATATGTCGGTCGATGGCACGTTGTCCTTCGTCGAATCGGACACCCTGTGCGCTATGGGCAATTTGCAGAAGATCGATGCCCTTAGAAACGGTGACCCAATAGTCAAGCACCTTTATACATGTTAGTTGTAGTCCATCGTTCTGGGCTTCTTCTACTTACAACTGTCTTTGACCTACTGTAGTAGGCCGCCAGGTCAGGGGATTCGTTCCAGGTCTGCTGAGAGAGCTGCCGCATAAAGGCTCTCTCGCCATTGGCATTCAAGAAGTTATGAATCTGGGTGAGCCATCCAGGGATGTTATCGGCGCACGCCTGAAGTCTGTTGTCAAGCCGCTGTTGCAGTCTATCCATTTGACGCTCATGCTCTGACTCGGTGAGGTTTCGCTCAGCGATGTCATAAGCGGTATCTAAGATATCCGCAACAGTCTTGTAGTGAGCCTGAATCTGAGCTATTGGCTGATTCAGGGTGTCCAAACGTATCGAAATGATACCGTTGGAGAGGTTATCAGTGAGATCATCCAGAGATGACTGGATGAGTTGCATCTCTCTCACGACTCCGTAGATATCGGCTCTGGTGACTTTGGCATTGGGGTCTGAAGTCAGATGGTCAAGAAATCTGCCAGCTGCCCAGCTGCCCGTCTCAGAGATGGCCCAGGAGATTCCGCTCGAGACAAGAGCCTTGACTGCAGACAGGAGAAGCAAGCTTGCCGTGAAGGTCACAGCCATGCTGGAGGGAAAGCTTTCTATGGATAGGGAAAGAGGATTGTGTTGAATAGGTCTTATTGAGTGTTTGTGACTTATGAGTTTGGGTAACTCTTTTCTTGGGGGAGTTCTATGGGATCTTTATACCTATTTCTGTATGTTTTCGATCGAGTGTCACCATCTAGATATTCCTCGATCTACTCCGTTCCCATGGTCGCCGAAGGTGAATCTCATGACTTACCTTCTTCCGGTACCTAGGCAACCAAGGAACTATTCTAGATAAGCTCACAATCTCTCATGGGCTCCATGCAATATCACAAACGTGACATATGTCTGGTTCCGTCTCATGTCTTGGCAGGACAACGAATTGGTATGTTACATTTAATATCGTTCATCTACGGAAGGTTCCAAATCTCAACATTGAAAGTAAGCCATAACCGTAAGAGGGTAATCAAATGTAATTAAAGTGAGACCAGCGATCGTACCGCCCACAAAACTCCGTAGACTAGTACAAAACCAGCCACAATAACATGCCAATAAACTTCGTCGCTCCAAACAGAATCAAGGAAACGACGACGGTATGCAAGCAATTAAAGTGTGGCTATGTAGATTGCGACTTCTACGTGGAGCCCTTGGCATTGAAAAGACTCGAGGCAATGGTTTCCTCGTGGTACCCTCAACGGCTGCTGCCGATCAGCAAGGACCACGCACGGGGTCAACATCGGCATACAACCACCTATTCGTGGTGCTACTTGATTGACCGTTTAGCCATATTCTCTTTTCTTGCCGTGTCATAAGCATTTATATAACAAAAAACTGATATTTCCAGAGAAGAGTGGTGTATTCAGGGCTAGCTGTTCGGGAATAACTCGAGCAAGGTAGCCATCCCAACGCAACCGCTGTACGTCTTGGCATTGATGTAATCTCTCTGCTCTATACTCTGTACATACTCCTTTCACAATTCTATTCTATACTGTTTTCGACAATCTATTTGACTAAATCAGCGTTGAGCTTCGGCCAGGCCGTGAACTCTTCCCCAGCTAATCAGCGTTTTCATTGAAGTTCCCCGTATGTCTCAGACTAATGGCACAAAAGGCTAGCCATCCGTGACTAACAGGCCAACATTTTAGGGCACCCAATGCAGGCCCAGCATACTGTCACTGCTAAGTTAGTCTCAAGATCTAGATGCGATCTCATTCTTGAGGAGAAATGCTCTCCAGAGTTCGCTATGTCTATATGGTATAGTTTTCAGGAATGCTGCCAAGGAATATTTGTTGTACTTAACCGTTTCTTGCTTCTATGATGCATTTTCTTGGTCAGGGTATAACCCCTGTATAACCTTTTCATCTCATCTCTAGCAACGTTACGGATAAGTTTGCAGGCAGTTGGGAAGCCACCGAGGTAGCACACCGTTCGCGGCACAGATGACAGCTATGCCTTGGCAGAATTGAGACTTAACCCATTTTTATGCAGACTACAATTCATCTCTGGAAGGCACGGATGTGGCTCCAAAAGCAACGAAGAACTACGGAGGCTATTCAATGCAGGTCGCCGCCTCGAAACGGACTGCCCGGAATGAGCGATCTAAGTTCGCCGTTTCTTTTGTCTTGCTGTGTTATTTGTCGGAAATATCTTATCCTTAGATACTGCAGGGCGTAGTGACTAGAGCTCATCCCGCTGGTTCTGGAGGAGCTGTAGAGGACTGGGTCTGTTGGTAGCCTACGTTGTCCTTCCTTGTAAGTGGTTCCAATGGCCAAATGTAGCTATTTAATAATTAATTAACTATAGGATAACTACGGCCTATAAGGTTAAGCTTTAGGCTACTAAAAAGTTAAATATCTCTATAGCTAATACGCAAGGTATAGCTATTACGGTCTTATATAATAAGAATAATATAATAT
>JACCKW010000758.1:0-58381 GCA_013623355.1 Fusarium bactridioides | reverse complement strand
ATATATAATAATTTTTAATATAATACTAGTGCTAAAATATTAAGGCTTGAGCTCCGAGTACCTGGCTCTTGTTGAAATTCCCCTGTCAGATTCGCCATACGCCATCCTCTTTCTGATACCTGATCGAAACCTTATTCTTGTCATTGTAATCTGATCTTGCTTACCACCAATAGGAGGAACTCTTTTTGCTCCAGATCGTGTGCAATCACATTTCACAAATCTTGTTTAAACTCAAGCTGGACATACATGGAAGGAGATAACTTGTCTCGATTGAGAACCTCTCTGAGAACGTGCGAACACTTCAAATCTAGTATCTAGTTGTGAATCCCTGACTTCAACGTTGAATCGTTGAAGAATATCTCTGCTCAGTGGCGCGTAGATTCAACGTTGGAGGGAACCAACCGCTCTCATAGGTCTCAACAGTAGGTACAGCACATTAATAGCTTGACTTGGGCTGCAGATTAGGCACTTGACGCCTCTCCAGCCAGGGTAGTGAAAAGATCCGGGCACAAAGTTTGAGATAAGGTTATGTTGCATGTCAAATGAGGCTCATTACGGAGATTTCACTCGGGAATGCGATTTGATTGACGCTAACCGTTCTTGTCGGGCATTGATCGGAAATGAACCGCGCTTGAATATGGTGGCTTGAGGCGTGCACAAGTGATCGGACAACTCATTCGCTTCCTCAGCCAATCGATTGTCTTAACTGACCTGCAGTGAGGTGAGTTTAAATGGCTACAACGGAAATATGGAGAGGAGATGTGAAGAAAGGAGGTAGTCAGTCATTTAGCCCTCGAGGTGACTGGCGCTGCAGGGTAAGCGCTGTTTGGTCCAACACCAATTTTGATAAACCGATATTTCTCATGAAATTGCTGCTTAGGTGGGTAGAACGATAGATTGAATTTACTCATTGAAAATCGCATAGAAATCTTCAGATAATGAATCTTCAAAATACAAACAATAATGCGATTGTCTTCCGCTGTTGAACACAGTGGAGCAGTCTTGACGTTTTAACAGCAGTAGGACGTAGAAATAATCCCCTCGATATATAGTTATCTTATCAGATACATCCATAGAGCTCCCGCGAGAGTAACTGCCAGTTACTAAGTTTAAACAACCATCCAGGCATACATATACACTGTTCCGACGCCCAAATTACCACGCGACTCTTCGTTGTAACGATTGTATTTCAGAATCCGAGTAATTGCTCTCAACCAATCAGAGCCACGCCCGGTTAGCTCAATCGGTAGAGCGTGAGACTCTTACGAGTACGCGATCTCAAGGTTGCGGGTTCGACCCCCGCATCGGGCTGTTCCTATAAAACGATTGCGAGCAATAGCGAGGCATCTCTTTTTTTGCCTTTTCTCTACCAGGTAAGCGGTGTTTCCATTTTTGCCATATCTGAATGGAGCAAGCTCTTGTACACACCGGATATGGAGTTGAAATGCTTACTTCGAATGCGACCTTCCTTTTCCAGCACGACATGTAAGCCCCCGCTTCATATCAAAAGGTGAACAAATATGGTCTCACACAAGGTTATCACCAAACATCCAGGAAAGGTTATCTCATAATGGAAAGCCACGCCTCTTTGAAGTCACTTATTACTCCCGATCTGCTCATGCAGCTCACGGATGCCTATCTGCCTTATTCCAAAACCGAAGACCTCGACTTCACTATTGCCCAGTCAGACGCCTTCAGCGGAAACTTCAAGAAAGTATGCCAAGAAGGCAAGGCACGAGATGTACTTATAGCACTCAGTCACCTCAGCCACAATGGAATACTCCCAACTCCCATGGAGCTTGACCTTATGTCCTTTCTCCCAGAACCATCTTCCCCAGGATTCCCGCAACAATGCTTCGGACTCCAGTTGCTTCTTGATCAAGCGTCAAGAATCCTCCTAACTGGGATCGAAGCTCGTTGGCAAGTTGCATATTTTGGACCTCTGGCAAGACGTCTTGCTGGACAGTGGTACGCACTACCTCACCATCTACGTCCGCATTCATGGCAGAGATGGAAAGACGATGTCGGCGCCACTAGTTTCAGCTTCTGGGTTTCGACGCAGGTCATGTGGGCAGCTCCTTTCCTTCACGCCGAGGATCTAGGGAGTCAAGAGATTGGATTGGAGTTATCAAACGATTTACGTCAAGCTGTTGAAGAATACACGGGAATGAAGGATCCGCATCGGGAGACAAGGCATAAGACTTTGAAAGATGATCTGCTTTTCATAAGAGAGGTTGTCAAGAGCCCGCCAAAAGACGATGAGGGTGCTATCAGTATGGCTGCTTGGACGTACTGGTGGTGTATGATCCTGGATGCTCACTGGCCTATCATTGCGCGATTTGGTCGCTATCCGTACCGCAATGCGGCTTTTGGTAGGCCTAGTACAAAGGAGGAAGAGAAATGGTTAGATGATATAAATCACTTTTCTGAAGCTTCGCCAGAAGATGCTAAGCGCATTCGAGAAGACGTTGAGAAGGATCAGTGGACTTCACTTGGGCAGAGTTGATCTTCTGTCATGAATTGTTTAGGATGAGCTTTATATATCGGGAACTAGATGTAACAGTTTAATGCGAGTCACTTTCAGATGAGATGATTGGGCTAGCTAAGGTAACGCTACGCAATAACTGTATGCCACTAAACCTCAGAAGTTCAGCGTGGTGTGAGGTTGTATATCTCGACCTCTTGCTATCTTTGCTTGGCCATCAACGGTCTCCTAAGACTAGTCGTATCACAAGTGAGGTGGAGATAAATTGAAATATGTTCTTGCACTACCTGAAGATGAAGATGATAGAGGAACTGGTGCTGAAGCGTAGATACCCCGGCATTACCGAGGCCTCTAATATTTTCTTCTTCAACATACCTAAACTTACATACCAAGATCTGCTAGAACCTGAGAAATAAGCTGACTTTGAGCTGTCGGGTGGATGGTTGATAAACTGCCTAAATTGTCTGAGCGTGTTGTTTTGCCCAGCTGATAGCGATGTCCGTATCGCGCCCCTTACCTCAAACTCAAAAATCAGACCACAGCCTCAATCTCCCTCAAATACACAACGAAGATCCTTTGCGGAGTTTCAACAGATTGCTAATCAAGCTGTGCGTAATCTATGCGGAGCAATCGATCATCGAGTCAACAGCAACGCCCTCAGCCTCGTATTCGTCTTGGAAAGGTGTACCGCATCACATCCACGATTGGCAGTTTCGGAATTAACGTTATCGCTCCATGACGAATTATTTCCCCTGAGCGCGATTAAATCACAGCATTGCCACGTTTTTTTTGCAAAATTCCAGCTTTAATGATTTTCCTCACACTAATCGGACCCGGGAAAAGTGGAGAAACGGGCCCGAGACGGACTCCGATGATTTGATGCGGGGACAGACGCGAATCTTGAATCTAAGCTGTGAGATCATGATTTAGAGTGTAGAGAACCAAGCTGCTGGGTCTTAGCTTGATGAAATGAGTTTTCTATGCAGATTTCTCGAAATAGATAGAATCAGCTCGTGGGATTAATGCGATACATTGTCGTATCATGTCTTTCATATCGGTTAGGGGCAACATCGGGTTCTTGGATGGGCCCGGCAGGGAGGGAGGTGCATCAACAAACGATTGACCAATTGGAGCATCAGCCCTGTGACGCTCACTAAGCTCCTCCTGGCTTAGAGGCTCCAGATGTCAAGAGGAGTGGAGCTCGAAATTTACCGAAGACTCTTGATCCCCCAGCTTTTTTACAACGACATGTCTGGTGTAACTCGCTTTTCTTAGTAAAGTCTGTCTGCCATACGATACAACACCATGTATTACACACACGAAACTCATTTAAAAATGAGAGCGATAGACTATCAGTGATTCCCAGCTATATGCCAACATGAGATGTTTTCCTTAACGCCATCCTTCAGTCTCACTTATACCGTTCCAAAGGTATACCATACCGTCCATGAAGCCATGAACTCCCCCAACCCAAACGCCATACCCAGATAACTTAATGATACACAGCCTGATGAGAGGCATCAGGACTCGAAACCGAAGTCTTCTCGCTTTCAGGCGGCGGACTCGAATTGCTATCAGCAGGACTACTCGACTCGCTCCCCGTCCCCGTAGCCAGCGCATCGTACATCAAACTCTTCTGCACACAAGTACATCTCTTCAACAGCTCTTCACACCTCTCCAGTCTCGCAAGTAACTCCTTGGTAGGTTTGCGACGAGTGCGCTTTGGTGCAGGTGTACTCGGAATACACTCTATTTTCGCCTACCGTCATTATTAGTCTTTTATCGTATAAGCGTGTCGTGTAAGCGTACCTTGATGCAAAAAGAACATGGACTTTTTCGGTCACATTTCTTCTTGCGCTGTTGACACAGCACACAGGCTAGAATTCTCGGTGGTCGTTGTTGTTCAGGGGCCATTATGCTATACGATAAGCCACTAGCCGTTCGAATGGAAATGCAGAGAATATAGATGAAGGTATTCCCAAAAATGGTTTGTATCTCGGTCTAGGAACGAAATTCTGTCCGAGGCGGACGAACTGGGGTATTTGCTGCATACGCTTGTCTCCCCCAATTCTGGTGCACTCGTAGAAGCGGACTCTTGTCAGGACCCGAGTGGGTATCGGGGTCGGAGAGTCGACGGGATCCGTGTATCTACCACCCGGATCCACAACACCCTTCGATACGACGGACGCGAGAGCACCCCCGTCACAATGGTATTAAGACCCTGCGAGGAACCTACAGTATCATTACGGTATCACCTTTTTATTCTATACTACGTTTTATCTTTGTTATATCCCTTCCTTTATACAAACTTTAATAATTCTCCTAATTCGAACCAGAAACTGTATGTAACCTCACTTACTCAGAGTTTGCAGGTCGCTGACAAGGTACAGATATAAGCTTATACGGCTAGACTTTTCCCCAGTCTCGCTAGTATGGCTGCTTCTCATCTTCCAGGTGAGGCACGCTCAGAACACAGCAGTCACGACACCATCGTCGACATGGACACCACTCCGAACGAGAAGCCCCCTGCTCCCAAGGACGACAAGACGAGCTCCAGCGACGATGAGGTCGAGCAGGAGCAGAGCGAGGAGATGGTGCGTCGGCACTCTATCGTGCGCGATCTAGCACGCCAGTACACCAACACATCAGCGCACTTCAACGGCAGCCACGCAGATCTCTTCAACGCAGCGGATGCCGACTCGCCCCTGAACCCGCACAGCGAGAACTTCAACGCCAGAACCTGGGCCAAGGCCGTGGCTAAGTCAATGGGCGAGCATGGCTCTGGGTTTCGACAGAGCGGTATCTGCTTCCAGGACATGAACGTCTTTGGATACGGTGCTGAGACGGATTACCAGAAGGACGTTGGGAACGTCTGGCTCAGTCTTCCCGGCATGGCACGCAACATCGTCTCCCCCACCGCTGGTAAGCGCCGCATCGACATCCTTCGTGGTTTCGACGGTGTCGTCAACGCGGGAGAAATGCTCGTTGTTCTCGGTCCCCCTGGTTCAGGCTGCTCTACGTTCCTCAAGTCACTGTCCGGCGAGACAAACGGTATCTACATCGACGAAGGCACATACTTCAACTACAACGGTGTGCCCGCCAAGGAAATGCACAAGCACCACAAGGGTGAAACTATCTACACTGCTGAGGTCGACGTCCACTTCCCCATGCTTTCAGTCGGCGATACACTCACCTTTGCCGCGCGCGCGAGATGTCCCCAGAACTTACCGCCCAACATCAACCACAACCAGTACAGCGACCACATGCGCGATGTCGTCATGGCCATGTACGGCATTAGCCATACCATCAATACACAGGTTGGCGATAACTACATCCGCGGTGTTTCAGGCGGAGAGCGAAAGCGCGTGACCATCGCAGAGGCAACCCTCTCCAACGCGCCCTTCCAATGCTGGGATAACTCAACCCGCGGTTTAGATTCCGCCAACGCGATTGAGTTCTGCAAAACCCTGCGCTTACAGTCTGAGCTCTTCGGTCAAACATGCGCTGTCTCGATCTATCAGGCTCCCCAGTCTGCATACGATCTCTTCGACAAGGCCCTCGTTCTGTACGAAGGACGCCAGATCTTCTTCGGTCCTGCAGATGAAGCGAAGCAGTACTTTATCAATCTCGGCTTCGAATGTCCCGATCGTCAAACAACGCCTGACTTCCTCACTTCCATGACCGCACCCGCCGAGCGCGTCATCCGTCCCGGCTTCGAGAACAAGGCCCCCCGCACACCCGATGAGTTCGCCGCTCGCTGGAAGGAATCCCGCGAGTATCAGATCGTCCGCGCTGAGATCGAGACCTACAAGAGTCTCTACCCTCTCAACGGTTCCAGCGCCGAAGCCTTCCGCGAGAACAAAAAGTCCGCCCAAGCTAAGGGCCAGCGCCTCAAGTCTCCCTACACGCTGTCGTACATGCAGCAAGTCAACCTCTGCCTCTGGCGCGGCTGGAAGCGTCTCAAGGGTTCGCCAGGCGTAACGATCTTTGCCCTCATAGCAAACACTGCCACTGCGCTGATCGCCTCATCGCTCTTCTACAACATGAAGCCCACGACGAGCGACTTCTTCAAGCGCGGTGCAGTTCTCTTCCTTGCCGTGCTGATGAACGCTTTCGCTTCTGCCCTTGAGATTCTGACGCAGTACTCCCAACGACCTATTGTTGAGAAACACGCACGCTATGCCTTCTACCACCCTTCTGCTGAGGCGTTTTCTTCGATCTTGGTTGATATGCCGTATAAGATCAGTAATAGTATTCTGTTCAATGTCACTCTTTATTTCATGACGAACCTTAACAGGGAGGCGGGGGCGTTCTTTTTCTACCTCCTTGTTTCGTTCATCATGGTCCTCGCCATGTCTGGTATTTTCCGATCTATGTAAGTCTCCCTTCACATCATCACCGAATGATTCATGCTGACAGGTTTAGTGCTTCACTCTCTCGTACACTCTCCCAGGCCATGGTTCCCGCCTCGCTGCTGATCCTCGCCCTCGTTATCTTCGCTGGCTTCGTCATCCCAACTGACTACATGCTCGGCTGGTGTCGATGGATCAACTATCTCGACCCAGTAGCCTACGCCTTCGAGTCCCTCATGGTTAACGAATTCTCCGGTCGCAACTTTACCTGCACAGCCTTCATCCCCAGCAACTCAGTCGCTGGCTATGAAGACATCGGCGGTCTCAACCGGGCTTGTTCCACTGTCGGCAGCATTCCTGGCGATAGCGTCATCAACGGAGATCGCTACCTCAACCTTCAGTACAAGTACTACCACGCTCACAAGTGGCGCAACGTTGGTATCCTCATCGCCATGACCATCTTCAACCACATCGTCTACATCGTCGCTACCGAGTACATCTCTGCCAAGAAGTCAAAGGGTGAGGTCCTCGTCTTCCGCCACGGCCACCTCCCTGCTTCCACCAAGAACAAATCCGATCCTGAAGCCGCCCTTTCTGGCCCTGTTGTCGCCGCTGAGAAGAACAACAACGAGGTTGCCAACATTCAAGGATCCACCAGCGTCTTCCACTGGAACAACGTGTGCTACGACATCAAGATCAAGGGTGAACCGCGACGAATTCTCGACAACGTTGACGGATGGGTCAAGCCAGGAACATTAACTGCTCTCATGGGTGTATCCGGTGCTGGAAAGACTACTCTCCTCGACTGTCTCGCCGATCGTATCTCAATGGGTGTCATCACAGGTGAAATGCTCGTCGACGGCAAGATTCGTGATTCATCGTTCCAGCGAAAGACCGGCTACGTGCAGCAGCAAGATCTTCATCTCGAGACCAGCACCGTTCGTGAAGCCCTTACCTTCTCCGCCCTACTCCGCCAGCCTGCCTCTACCCCCCGCGCCGAAAAGATCGCCTACGTCGACGAAGTCATCAAGCTGCTCGACATGCAAGAGTACGCCGACGCTGTCGTCGGTGTCCTCGGCGAGGGTCTCAACGTAGAACAGCGTAAGCGTCTCACCATCGGCGTTGAGCTCGCTGCCAAGCCCCCCCTGCTCCTCTTTGTCGACGAACCTACTTCCGGTCTTGACTCGCAGACATCCTGGGCCATTCTTGACCTTCTCGAGAAGCTCTCCAAGGCAGGCCAGTCTATCCTGTGTACCATCCACCAACCGTCTGCTATGCTCTTCCAGCGCTTCGACCGTCTTCTCTTCCTTGCCAAGGGCGGACGCACTATTTACTTTGGCGACATCGGCGAGAACTCTGAGACCTTGACTAACTACTTCGTCAAGAACGGTTCTGATCCTTGTCCCAAGGGTGATAACCCTGCTGAGTGGATGCTCGAGGTCATTGGCGCCGCACCTGGTTCGCACACAGAGATCGATTGGCATCAGACTTGGCGACAGAGCCCTGAGTATCAGGAGGTTCAGACTGAGCTTCAGCGTCTCAAGGCCGAGGGTAGCGCTCACAACGAACCTCACGACACTAACTCCGAATCGTACCGGGAATTCGCTGCGCCTTTCTGGGAGCAGCTTCGCATCGCTAGTCTCCGTGTCTTCCAGCAGTACTGGCGCACTCCTTCGTACATCTACTCCAAAGCTACTCTCTGTATCCAAGTTGGTCTCTTCATCGGTCTCGTCTTCCTCAACGCTCCTCTGTCTATTCAGGGCTTGCAGAACCAGATGTTTGCCATCTTCCAGGTCTTCACAGTCTTTGGTCAATTGGTTCAGATGCAGGTAAGTCTTCACCACTCTCCAATCCCTCCAGCTCTCACTAACATCACAAGATGCCTCACTTCGTCGTCCAACGCTCGCTCTACGAAGTCCGCGAACGCCCCTCCAAGACCTACAGCTGGAAGGTCTTCATGCTCTCCCAAGTCTTCGCCGAGATTCCTTGGAACAGTCTCATGTCTGTCTTCCTGTTCGTCTGCCTCTACTACCCCGTCGGCTTCCAGAAGAACGCCGAAGCAGCTGGTCAGACCGCCGAGAGAGGCGCTCTCATGTGGCTTCTCATCTGGCAGTTCCTCGTCTTCACGTGTACCTTTGCCCACATGTGCATCGCCATCACCGACACTGCAGAGGCAGGCGGCAACCTTGCCAACGTCGTCTTCATGATGTGCCTGTTCTTCTGTGGTATCTTGGCCGCGCCCGATAACATGCCCGGCTTCTGGATCTGGATGTATAGGGTATCGCCGTTTACGTATCTTGCCTCGGCGATTTTATCGACGGGTATGGCCAACACCAAAGTCACCTGTGCGGCCAACGAGTACACAAAGATGCAGCCCCTCAACGGCACAACCTGTGGAGAATACCTCCAGAAGTTCGCCGACAAGGCTGGCGGCTACGTCCTCAACCCCGACGCCACATCTGACTGCAACTTCTGCTCCATCAGCGACACCAACACGTTCCTCAAGGCTCTCACCGCAACCTACGATGACCGATGGAGAAACTTTGGTATCGGAATGGTGTACATTGTATTCAACATTGGCGCAGCTCTGTTCCTGTACTGGCTTGTTCGCATGCCCAAGAACAAGAACAAAAAGAAGCAGGAGTAAAGTAGATGCACAATCGAGCTTCGGCTCTTTTTTTATTTTATTTTTGGTACAAGAAATTGTTTTAGAGCAGTACTATAGACTGGTATGGGTTTTTTACTTTTACTTAGAATAGCAACCATCGAGTGTCGATTAGACTTGTAGGAAGCTCAATAGCACAATACATTACGCTCTCTACCCGCCATTTGAGTGCCTCAGTGATTGTCATATCATTCGGTCTCACTGCGAATACCAATGCTGATTGCAGTCCCTTTTCTGAGTCATGGGAAGCATCTTCCGTCAAACGGGTCCTCTGTCCCGTTTGTTCCTTAGCTCCCGGCATTTCCTACGTTGCCGATATAACCGATATAGCCACTGGAATTCACCGTTCGAGATTGAGAAATGTGTCATTTCTAAGCCAAACCGCGGCAAGTAACGCCGATCACGCCTGAATGAGTCGCATGTGTAACTTGTAGGGCTGAGGTGGTTGGAGTTTGTAAGAGAATTGGCTTGTAACGTTGGAGTTGACATAAATATCGAGACACCAGCAGGTGCAGTGTCGCCAATAAACTGGTACAAGATCAATTGTTTTCTTTGCTGTTATGGCTCAATTGAATACGAGTCATGACACTAATGAGTCTTGAATACTCTAATTATGACAACGGTATATGAGTTGATCGGGATTGCTTCCTGACCCTCGGTCCAATGGAGAAGACTGACCATGCGATTTGCTTCACGATGCCTGCATTCAAGCAAGCAGCATTCATATGACCTCACGCCCTTTTGTTAACAAGCCAACGCGCAATCCTGATTCATAAAAAATATCCATATCACGTCTTACAGAATCCCCATTCACAGTAATTTGTCCATCCCCCTCCAATCATCTTCCCCACAACCGTCCAGCCGAGCATCCAGATGCCGGGAAGATCTGCTCCATCGGAGGATGAACCCCGCAGGCCGCAAACATTCCCGCCTCAACCCCGACCCCAGCATCACAAATACAAAAACTCCATCACGTCCTCGCCATGACCAATTCAGTTTTCTCAAGTAAAAATGGCTGTCGACACTTCAGACAGCGTCTGTCCCACGCTCCGCGATGAACCCCTCAGTGATGAAAAACCCCAAGACGACGCTGCTTCAACACCAAGTCAATGCGATGAAGAGAACCAGGCTTGCACAGCAGATGACCCAGGCGAACCTCCAGATGGCGGGCTACAAGCCTGGCTGCAAGTCGTAACAGGCCATCTCGTCGCTTTCAACTCATGGGGTTACCTCATCAGCTTCGGCATCTTCCAGCCCTACTACGAAGCCGAATTCTCACTTCCACCCTCAACAATCTCTTGGATCGGCAGCTTAGAAGTCTGCCTCATTTTCTTCATCGGCACATTCTCCGGCCGAGCTTTCGACGCAGGATATTACCGTACTGCCCTCGCAGTAGGCCTATTCCTCCAAATATTCGCCATCTTCATGACCAGTATCGCATCATCGTACTGGCAAGTCCTTCTCGCCCAAGGAATCTGCCAAGGTCTTGGCAATGGCATCATTTTCGCACCGACGATAGCAAACATGTCGACGTATTTTACTAGCAAAAAGACCATTGCTATCTCAGCTGGTGCTTGTGGTGCTGGCACAGGAGGAATTGTGTTTCCGCTGATTGCGCAGCAACTTCTCCCCAAGATCGGATTTCGCTGGACAGTGAGAGTTATGGGCTTGGTAGTCGCGGTGTCGTCGATGATTATAATGATCATTGCGAAAACGAGACTCAAGGCGAGAAAGGCTGGGCCGCTTGTTGAATGGGCTGCGTTCAAGGAGCCAGCGTATGCCCTCTTTGCAGCGGCAATGTTCTTTACATTGTGGCCGACCTGGATCTCCTACAACTATGTAAGTATTCTCTCAATTGACCTCTGTGACAGGTACTGATGATTTCAGGCTCGTCAATACACAACAGACAAACTCTCCGGCTCAGCCTCAGACTCGTTCCTAATCCTCATCGTCATCAACGCTGTCGGTATTCCAGGCCGCATGATATCCGCCTTTCTCGCCGACCGACTCTTCGGCGCGATCCCCGTCTTCATACCGACAATCTTCGCCGCCTCACTATGTCTCTATCTCTGGTCACAAGTATCCTCCCTCACAGGAATGTTCATTTGGGTCAGCATTTTTGGCTACTTCGGCGCCGCGATACAAAGTCTGTTCCCTTCATGTTGTGCGAGCTTGACACCAGATTTGAGTAAAGCTGGAACGAGAATTGGAATGATCTTCTCGATTATTAGTTTTGCCGCGTTGACAGGGTCGCCTTTGGCTGGGAAGTTGATGCAAGCTACGGACGGGAGTTATTTGGCAGCGCAGATCTGGGGAGGCTCGAGTATGCTTCTGGGAATGGGGTTGTTGTATGCTGCGAAAAGAGCTGAGGCACCTCACGCGGTTAATTATCTCGAAAGCTAGGGCTAGAGAGGCCAGGAGTTCGCCCCAACCGCTAATTAGATCTGTCTTTCTTACTAATCAAATCGAACGACGACCATGATGACCTGCATTTGTTTGTTCGTGGTGTTTCTGCATTCTGACGCCCAACATCTCTCATGGAATGAAACAAGATAACAAACACATGGTTCATGCATCTTACGATAGCTGAATTGGAAATAGCAACAAGTAATTTTCCGTTCTGTCCCATGTCTTATCCAAACGCCTAGGATTGATGAAGCAATGGCTCAGTCGACATCATAATACCATCGGCCATTGTGAAGGGATACTTGCGCACTTCAAGAACATCACCCTTGACCTCTGCCTTACTGACATCTTGGCTATAGTACTTCATGTCACCGTCCACAATATAAGGCTGCAACCATGACCACTTCCCGTACGGCACGACCGGGATGTGTACTCCATCGCCAGCAGCTGACGGTGCTGAAGTGTCCTCTGCCCCCTTCGCTTTCAATGATTTGAGAGGATCTTCTCGGAATAGGAACGGCCCCGCGCGGTAGCACAACCTGATCTTCCGCAGCGCTTGCTGTACGGCCCAGTCTGGAAGCGCTAAGCTTGATGCTGGGAGGACGCCCGTCTGGGCTTTTACGGGGTGGAAGACATCAACAAGGAGACAGAAGGGAGAGATTTGCTCCTGCCGACTTTTGATCATTTCATCTACTTCCAGGGGACGGCCATCTTTGAACAAGTCGACGTGGCGCGCTTTTAGGGTGTGCAGGCTCGATGGATGGATCGGGTGGCATGCGAAATCTTGGTTCAGATCAGTTTCAGCCACGCCGCTGGGCCAGAACGTAAATATCTTGCTGAAGTCGGGCAGCGTCGGAGCATCTGCCCGCAAAGGCATATACGCGGCTAGACCATCGTCGGAGTATTCTCTTTCAGTCCGAGATGGAGAGGCAGGTCGTAGTCAGAAAGCTTGGAGTAGGACTTTCCAGTGAGGTTTCGAAGGCTCGTTTGGGGTTGCAGTTCCTCGTGATTCAATTCAATGGACCATCCAGCGATAGCCAACGCAAAAGGGCGACCGAAGGCGGCGTTCATGACGCTGGAATACGATTCTGCAGGGGGCGCCATACAGCTGGAAGCGTCGCCCAGGATCTCGATCATTCGTAAAGCATAGTGTTCAGTCTCTAAACTTTTGATAAAGTCATCCAAGATTTTTGCCTTCCACTGATTGGCAGTATCCGTCAGAGGAGGCTCGAAAAGGCCATCGCTCATAGGAGGTTCATTCAGCCGAGTCACTCTTGCGGCGATGTCGCCCTCGGAAGTCAGTATCTCTGCACGAGGGTCCCCAGCAGATGAAAACAACAGCAACGAAAGATCGACGCTGTTGTACATGATATACCCACAGACCGGGTCTTCCCACTCGCCACAAGGCCTCCAAGTGCTTTCCCCAGTGCCCCCCGGCTTCAAATACGTGCTGAACAGTCTTGCTGGCTGATTGATGGATGGCGGGATCTGAAAATATTCACGATCACCTCCAGTTGAGTGCACAACGTTAGGCGTCTCTTTGCCGTCAACGATATGAGATGATGGCTGGTACACTGAGGAGATAGATGGCATGAGGCCGTCTCTATCGACGACTTCCACTCCTCTGCCAAACTTGTCGATCACATTGAACTTGCTGAACTTGACTTGCCCATGAGTTACGGGGATGAACACTGCCTCTGGATCAATGCCATCTCCGTACGGCAGTGGATCGCAGTGATTGCGAACCAATCCCAGAGTGTCGGCAGTGAACCCAGCAGCTTTGCCCGCTGTGACCGCTTCGGGCATCGCAGTCCCGTCTGGAAGCGTTGGGCGCACATGAGCTGTTCCACTAATTAGAGTGACAAGCTGATCATGAAACCCGTCAAGACGACAGGCTAGGGAAAGGATGGCCTCCATGTTAGCATACAATTGATCTCTTTTGTCGACCGCAAGGACGCCCTCCAACATGCTCTCTGGCAGTCTCCCAACCGAATTTCGCAATACGTTTGCTACTGACCCGCCCGGGCTCGGATGTAATAGAGCTCTCCCACCCATTGCACGACGCGGGAATTTGAACTCGTCGCCAGAGACATCCCTTGTTGGAGCCAAGGACTGTGTCAGCTCTGGATATACCTGAGCAGCAGTACGTCGGGTGTGTTGAGGCTCCCAGAGACCATACGGGATGTGGAAGTACTCTGCCTCCCATTCGACATACAGCGGGACGAGGGGGCTGTCCAAGACAGCCTCTGTGTTGAAGACGGCATTGCAATATGGAGGAATGACCTCGTTGGCTTTGAGCTCCAACAACGGGTCGCCTACACTGGCACACATATAGCCGACGTGTTCTCCATGAATAAGTGCAGCGGCATTGGGAATGGAAGTTATGTAGTCGGGCATGTCCGCCGCAGCCTGATACGCAGTATATCCGAAATTCTTAGCTGTGAAGGCTTTGATGCACTGAGATAACAATCTCACAGGCTGACAGTCAGAGAATCCGTCAGGCCACGGGGATTTGCAGCCGAGGAGTGCCACTGTCGGGTCTTTTCGCTGGACGAAAGAATCAGAGGGAACTTTTGTTAACTCGAAGTTTGGCACCTTCATTTTCTTGTCCAGCGAAAAATTGCTTATGAGAGTTTCCAAGCGATTTTTGGCGTTGGTGAGTGTGTAATCGAGACTCTTGATTTCAGTCACCAAGGCAGAGTGATTGGAGGAGACCTGGTCTGTCCCTGAGAGTGCATCGTTCGTGACGCAGCGCCACCATTCGCAGAAGAGCTTCCAGCGTCGATGGTCAATATTGAACCGTATGTGATCGCAAGCCCACTGAAGAGCGTTGATCTGCTGCAATGCTGTCTTATCATCGTCAGTTAATTGCGGCGTGGAAGAACTGCCTGGGTCGGCTTGATTGGCATTGCCGTCTCCTTTGTCGCCGGATGGCGCCACTTTCCACTGACTTCCGCCTCCGACTTGCTTGAATTCTCGGAAGATCCTCAAGAACTCGTCGGCTGCAGTCTGCTTATCTAGATCTGCATGGTGGTTACCTGACACCGCAATATTCTGCAGTTTCTGGAGATCCTGGTGCGACTGGGCTGCATTACCAGCCTCCATCAGAGCACCAAACGCGTCAAATGGGTCAGTACCAACATCCAAGCTACCATCCGCTTTCATGATAACTGCCTGAGCCTCCGCGGAGAGGGATGGATTGCTCATATCGATGGATTTGGCATCAGGGTCCCATTTCAACAAAGTGTATGTGCTTCCATGACAGATATGCCGAGCAGGACTCTGAGATGATGTCCATTTCGTCACATCAGCTTGGTCCATCTTGGTCTTGTCCAGCACCATGTTTAGTTGTGCGAGAAGCTGCCCATTGGTGATGTTGGAGGCTTTACTCATCCATGGATCTTCGCTTGTGTCTGCGTGCCATCCAATCACCGAATATCCGATCTCTGTTCCGGCAGGTATGCCGTCCAAAGGGTCGTGGAAACTGAACACATTGGGGTTATGAGGCTGATAGTCTGCGAACAAGATATTGCCTGCACTGTTGGCTTTAAGCGGCTTGACGCGAACGACGGTGGAAGAATCGCTTCTTTCGGCCCAGCCTTCTAAGTTCCTCTGCTCACCGAGGAAACACTCCCCTTGAAGGTCAATAATACGCTCATCCGTAAATTTCTCAGGCGCGTGGATATATTGAGATACGTCAGTCATCAAGTCAACGGAGGGCTCCATGTCGTCGATATGCCGGCAGACGTCGCTTTCAATGACCCAACCAGCATTGGTGGCTGCGTTTCGGGTGACTCTCGCGACCATCCAACGGTTTGGTGGAGTAGCAGCTGTCGAGAAACTCGTCTTGCTTATCCGACTTTGATTCCCATCGATACAGCTGTGGTAATGTCCACGATATACTTATGCCGGAAACGTGAGGGCGTGGTTGTGAAGTGGTAAGATCATAGAGCCGTGGATTGGCCGTTATGACTCTGGCACTGTCAAAATCTGCATGGTCCTGTAGGTCTGCCTGGACTGTTTGCTTTCGCAATCGAAGTTTAGAATAATCGAACAAGTTTGTTGGTAGCAGAGTGACATTGGGGCATTTCTCTGAATAAGCCTCTTGGTTCCCCAGTCCCAAGAGATCTATCTTCATGGTGATCAGGAGTGATGCATCAGGAGGACGGCCAGCTGCGGATCCATCAGGTGAGGGTGCCATTCTTGTCTGTTGGCAAGTCCTCTCTTTGGACCTTACAAGTCCAGAGGGACACTTTCCTGCTCAGAAAGGAATGGAAGGATAAACGTTTCGAGTGAGCTATCTACCAGCAACGGTAGCATCTTCCTCGACCCCGCTGTGTGGAATTTAAGTACAGGACTGTTGCTTAAGATCAGATAATTATTGAGGAGGGGAGAGGAACGTAAAAGGGCCCCATATCATATCCTGGACTCAGGACGGAGTCTAAGCTAGGCACTAACTAAATAAGACAGATTAGCCCCGATGTACCCGATGGGTGTGGTTATACCGCACCCCTCTTGGAGTCAGGCCTAGAACAGTCTTGGCTATTCAGCTCCCCCGCCCCCACTGATATCCTGGTCCGCCTGGTCCTTCAACTGTAGCTGTAGGAAGGCAGCCCAGAAGCGTGAAGCACTGCAGCAACTCACAATTTCCTTTGCCTCCCCAGTGGCTTCCAAATATTCCCTGTTCTTTCACGCCTCATATCAGAAAGAACGAAATAATTGTTTGTTTGTTAGGCCGTGGAGCTATAGACTCGGGAGCATGGGACCAAGCTTTTACACATCGGACCCGAGATATCTCGTAAAACTCCACGGACATCATCGCCAGAACCCACTCACAGCTAACGCATTCAATGATGAGGAAGTGTTGGCACAAGATGAGCAGCGATTTTATTCGGTTTATGGGCCATCACTCACTGCAGGGCTCAGGACCATAACCGCAACGCAGGATGTCTTCCTAAAAGAAGACGAGAAGTCTAATCTGTCCAACAGCCAGACTTTTAAAGTAGTCGCTCCGAGATTCAATCTGCCCACTTCAGATGTTCACTCTTTCTACCCTCCGTCTGGGGGAACAATTTACCTCAAGATGCTCCCTCATATAGTCTTCAAAGATCCGCATCTTCCCTGGGAACGGCAAATGGAATCCTCCACAGCGCCGAAAGACGGTTCAGAGAGGACACGGATTCCATGGTTGGCATTATAGGTGTTCCGACCCGACGAGCTTGTCTCGCCGGGTACTGGCATCTTTGCTGGAAAGGCTCTTTCCAGTACACGAGCTACTCGTCTTAATGTGTCGGACGTGATCCAAGCAGGAACAGCGGATATATGTACCCCATATAAACATGACGAGGCCTCGCCAGACGAAGAGCATTCACAAGCGGACTTCATTTGCGTCAACAGGCGGCTGTTCGAGGCACTTTGTCAATCTTACAAGAGTGATGGCAGTTCGACTGGAAATACCGACTTGACATCCTACGGGTATCTGGCTCATGTTCGGAAGGTGGGCAGTGAAGCCCTAAAAGCTGCGGCAGCGTCTGTGACAAACGACTGCTTCAGCGTGGTTATTTCAAATCGCACTGGCTCTTCACAGAATCAACATCCTTCATCTCTGGGTGCCGTCGCTCATCTCGTGTCTCTCGAAGGCATCGGCCCGAGCTTCAAACCATCACCAGACGCGGAGCTGGTGACAATTTGCTCGCTCCTCAGCTGGACATTTAACTATACTCTCCAGGATGACCAGTTCGAGTTTGAGAATGCCCTGAAAGCCATTGGCACACCCACAAGTGGGTTCGAATGGCTGCGGCCAAGTCAGGATAGGTATGCCGGGCTGCTGAGCGCCCAAGAGGCTGACAAGCAGCGCGTGGGTAAGCGCATCAGAGATGGCTATTCATTGACTCGATATCGAACCCTCTCTGGAGAGGAAACACTTGCCCTTCAGCGTGGTGCGCTCATTCCCACCCTTCCTTCCGCCAACACTGCTCTCAATACGCCGATCCATCTATTTTCAAGCCAGCTACAGATCCTTGATACAGAGGTTGGCTTAGTTGACAACTCGTATGCTGCCGCTTGGAACTTGGGCAAAGCAAATGCTCTCGCTGACGAGAAGTTTCTGAGCGCATTCGTCCGGCTTCGAACCACTATTTACAAACGAGCATTGCTGGCTGCGAAGGCAGAAGTCACTGAAAGCCAAGCCGAGGCGCCAGCAGTATTGGAACGCTTAATATCTACAACAGACTCGTTGATGAAACTGGCCGAAGTCAAGAAAGATAACAAGCTGAAATGGTTCAGCAGCGTTTCGCCTGAAAGGGACGATGGCTTAAGCATTTGGGGTGAAAAGATGAGAGCCAAGTTTACTAATGCTGTGATAACAGAGGCAAATAAGCTGGGCCAGTCTCTTTCTGCTGGGCTTTATGATGAGCAGAATAATCCCACATCCTCGGACTGGGCTACCATTGTCGCATGGGTATATGATGCGTTGTTCTTAGCCAATATACCTTGGTATCACTTGTTCATGGAACCATCAAGTCTGCCACCGAACTCAATTCGATTCTTCTACGTTGACCCAACTTGGCTGAACGCCTATCTAGATGGCGCACTGATCATTGGCAACCACGTGGAAGGCGACCAAGACTCGGTCAGAGCGGCCATCAAGGCTCTACTTCAAAAGCCCTTCACAGCGGATAATGCAGAATCAGGACATAAGCCACAGGTTCCAATCTCAGGCCTTCTCCTTCGATCACCACTTGTCGCAGACTTCCAAGATCTGGGGATTCAAGCGCCTCGAAGACCAGACGACTCTCGGGCCCCAATATTGAGACGAGTCAAATTGGCTCCTGATATCTTGTTGGTATTGTTCGACCGGGCACTGACCAATGTCGAGTTTCCGCAGGGGATTGAGATATGTCAGCCCCCTCATGAACAGTGCTTTTTGGCCTACAACGGTAAAGTCGAGAACGGCAAGATCGAGATGGCTTACAGGAACATCACCACTAATTCCACCAGTTCCGACAATGTGCCCATGGCGCCGATTGCTGAACGTGTTTCGAAGCCATCAGAAACGATTCTGAACAGTCAATACGGCATCATACTGGCGGAGAACCTTGCTAAGGACGTCTACGACTTCCTCACACATCGTGAAAATACCACATTCTCGGAAACGGCACCCTCGTCTGCGCTCCTTGCTCTTCATCTATCCTATATGTTGGTGAAACTGAACCTGACACTCCCAGCCCCGGATCCGGCCCATTCTGTGGGCGACTTCAAAGTCACTATGCTCGAGGTTCAGGATCTGCATGGCTTGGGGTCACAATATCAGAAGCGAGAAAAGGCCTTGAGAGACAATATAACGGAGCTTCTTCGCAATGTCAAACCAAGGCCATACGACAATACCCAATGGTCGATTGATTCAAGTCCCCGACCTCCTTACTGGTCGATGATCTCGAGAACAGCACCCGACGATAGGGACGAATTGGGCTCAGGCAGTGGTACTCAAACACCTGCATCATCTTTGCCCTCTGAGTCTCAGTATGTCCTACAAGTTTACGCTTTAGGCTACAAACCCTTCAATGACCCATCCGGGATTTCAGACAAGGGTTCCGCATGACGCCAAAGGACCATTGAACCTCGTCTTTGGCATACAGAGGCGGCAACAAGCTGCAGGCACGCCATATACACTCCGCAGGATGGCGTTTCACATCCCATCTGGAACTAACGGCTCTACCGATTCTCTTTTCCGGGGCTACACAGGACCAGGGGCATACATGGCAAACCACATTCGGTATATTCCACAGATAAGCTGCCTGCCTGCAGTGAATAACGATGCGACCGAGGTAATTGTAAACCTAACACCACGAAGCAAGGCAAACATCACCACATCTCCGAAAAGCTGCTTGACCACGATGAACAACGAGATGACGTTTATTTTGCGGCGAGTTTCTTTGAACATTTCGCCTCAGACCTTGAATGCCGATTTCGCTGTCAAGATGAACGAGTGCTATGAAGACAGCTCAATCCCGATCACATCTACAGCGCAGGTGAAGCTTGTGGAGACCAAAGACTTATAGCGACCATATGGTACTATAGCCAGCCTGGAATGATGAATATATTACTTATTTGCCTCCTTAAAGACCACATTTGGGCTCGTCGTAGGTTCATATTGCCCGGCATCCGCCCTTCGACTCTGCATCTCCTGTTCATTCAAGGCTGTCGCTGCGTCACCGTTCAATGGAGATGGTTCCGTTCCGTTAGTAAGGTACTCTGCCCACTTATTTCCTGCATCTGACTCGAGCATGTAGTGAAATTCTGAGCTCAGGTCACCTTCGAGTTTATCCTTGGAGGTGTACTTTGTTGGGAGTTTGAACAACCATAAATCTCCGTGAGGACCACCAGGTCCTGGTTTGCCGGCCGCACCAGGAGTCCCCGGTGTGCCTACATTCGACTGAACACCGAACCTCGCTTGGAGTCTGTCGTCGCCGGCCGATTCTTTTGGCGGGTTGACAGTGAAATGTCCACCACTGCCTCCGTAACCTCCTGCACCCTGCTTTCCTGCGGTGCCGCCTTTGGCTCCGAGGAAACCTTTGGAAATCAACTCTCGATATTCAAAATCGCTCAGTATATTCATCATGTAAGGGCCCCATGGGCCTTCATATTTCAACTTTTGGCTTATTTTATCGGCAAGCCGACCCTCAGGCTCCCCGGCCGCATCGACACCCTTCCCACCACCGCCACCGCCTCCATCACCACCCTCACCTCCCTGCTGCCCCTTCCCACCCGTACAGTCGGCTATGAAGAATACATTGTCCTCCGTGAGCGCGCTCGTGTCGTATTTGTCCGCACCCTGTGAGCCAGTCGCGCCATCTGCCCCGACGCCTCCCTCAGTGGCGCTGATGACTACTATATTGGACGACTCGAGCGGGAAGCTGGCTGCAGTCCCACGCTTCCCCTCCCCTGGTCTCGGAAGTAAGTTTTCTTCAGCGTCTGCGCCAGGCATGCGCACTATGACCGTCTTCTGGTTGGGGTCCGCGGGATGAGGCACGAATCTTGCCCTTTTGCACTTTATATGCAGCGAGGTGTTTGGCTTGTATGCGTACTGTGCTCCGGCAATGAAGACAAACTCATCCTTGCCCTGAATCCGAAATTCTTGACGCCTGGGGTCAGTGGGCGAGGGTTTCCAGTAATCTTCTTGGGCGTCGTAAGACAAAGTCCCTTCAGGAAGGTCAGGAACAACTGACCCCGCCGGCTGTAGGTAGCACGATGGGATATTAATACGAATAGTGGGAATATCGTCGTCCTGGGCGGGTGATGGTGGTGGTGGGTTGTCTGGCATCTTGCCTATTTTCGGGATTGAGATGGTAGACGGGATACACTTTCGCAAGTACAGTAGTTGGCTTGAGATGAGATGAGAGAAATTCAGTATCTCATACCATCAATCGCGCGATATCAGACAAGCCTGGATAGATGAACTGTATCTCGAGAAATACTTTGGTAGCCCACTGTATATCCTGCAACGATCTAGATCTTGACCACCAAAGCTATCGTCTTTCCTCCCTCTCTTCTCGGCGATCTCAACTGCTGTTGAATGGACGATATTTATTGGACAGAAAGAGCTAGGCCATGATAACACCCCCATGCCATCCCCACCCTTTTGCATGAGCTGAAGTGAACAGCATGCGACATTTATTAACTGAATGCCGTGTTTAGCTGTCATTCGCTCTCGATTACGGAATGTGCCGTTCTGATAAAAAGATTGACTCCAAGAAGGGCTATTCTTATATGCTACTGTCCGAATAAAGACAAAGTTTTTGCTTTCGCTTCTATAATGCGCTGCCCGTGGTATTGCAGTGCCTCGGTCACCCCACTCCATCACCACAAACAGTTAAGAGAGGGAGATTCGATGAACGATTAAGTAGGACAGTTGATATAGGGGCGCCCATTAGCTTCTTGTATCGTGGGCAGCCTGCTAGTCCAGGAAAGTCTTTCACTTTACAAAGCGACCGGACCGTCCATAGCCTGAATCGGTACATGCGTTTCACCGCAGATTTGACTAGGGGGATTGCCTCCTTAATCATCAATTGGTAGGGAACCAAGCGGACAGTGGGAGCTCTTGTCACAATGAGCTACGAATGGGTTGTTCACTCATTCCACATCAACGTGGGAGCCGGAGACTCTGCCATCCACATCCGTGCGAAAGCAAGCTTCACCCAACCAACGCCCACGTACGAATATGACCGAGTAGTTCTAATAGACGGCGGCGATGGCAACGAGGCTGGCTGCAAGCGTATACAGGAACTCCTTTCGGGACTTCCCTCGCTATACACAAATAAGCCTGTGGTCCGGATGCTCCCGCTCGACGCCATCGTCGTTGCACATTGGGACACAGATCACTGGAAGGGGATTCAAGATCTTATGGAGCAAAACCGGGGAAACGATGGAAAGATAACGTTCCTCAAGTACCAGAGCAGTACCCCCTTGACGACAATATACGCTCCGGACAACAATTTCCCAAATAAATGCGACTTCGGAGTGAAACAGGGAGACCCTACCACAATTACCCTGGGCGATTCCAAAAACTGTGCCAAGTTTTACCATGGGAGGACCCTGATCGGGGCCTACTTCTTTGAGGATTTCGTACCCGGTAAGAAGAAACTGCCCGATGAAGGAGCCAAAGGGTTATACTCTACCAAGGGAAATGGGTATAAGAAACCAGCCATGTTCTGTGTGGCGTGCAATAACCTCACGGTGTCGGATCTTCAACCAACCCTAATAGACTCGCCCATCACCATCACCAACATGCGTTCGATCGCAAATATCATCGTCTGGCCGGAGGGAAAGGTGTCACATTACTTCGCGGGAGACCTGAACTATGCCAACGAGTCACGGATTGTGGATTGGATCGGAAAGGATGTGACGATCCCAAACGTCAAACTCAGTCACCACGGCGCAAAGTCCTCTACGCCACTCAAGATGTTGGCCCAGTATAGGCCAACCAATGTGATCATCTCATCAGGCGACAAGTATGGCCATCCGAGTCCTGAGACCATCCTGTACCTCATTGGGTACTTCGATAGTCTCGCCAACAGCAAACCCCCGACAGATGTCTCAAGCTCTCTTTGGCCTACACAGTATCCTTACTGGATGAGGGTCGACGACAAAAACAACTTCGAAATGTTCCATCGCTTCTCAACCCAGCCGTTCTTTCAGATTCCAGCGGGCCAGACTGGCAAAGCAGCCAAGATCCTCAAGTACCAGAAGGAGGTTGTCAACTATTTCAAAACTCGAAACAGTGTATGGCAAAACATACAAATTTGGGGTATGTCCAGTACGAAGAACAAAACGGTATCGCGACCAAAGGCGTTCAACTTTATCGCCTTGGAGCTCTCGACGCGCTTGAACCACATTTGTAGGATTAGAGCCAACACGGCGCCCGGTTCCTCGGCCAGCAGCACTGGCACTGCGAATCGCCAAGGGGACCAGGTTTGGTTCATCGGTGTTCTACAAGCCGATCCGGCATCGCAGTATTTCAGTGAAAATAATAAAGTCTACTATCTCAAACAATCCGAAAAACTCAAGATCGACGTCATTCCACAAAAAGACAGAGGCACAACTAACAAGCGCAAACCCGGCGACGAACCCACCGCCGAGCGGACTCGATCAAAACAAACCCCAAAGCCAGCGGCGAATAATGACATAAATCGAAAGATTATGGTCGTACTCAACCGTCCGCATAGCTCGCCAGGTTCATTGTCTACGCTAGTCAGTGCTGCTGGGGGCAACGACGAGGATGAAGAGGAAATCCTCTTTGAGGACCCGAGGATAGATCCGAGTCAGATATCCAACAAGATAGTTTGGGCTCTGTGCTGTAGTGACTTCCTCGAAAGCAACCCACTTTATATCCCGCCATCTTTGACTCCACTGCCAGTCGGGCACGCCTGGGATTCATTCGTGGCAACACTCCCTCATAGCATTATTGGGTTTGACACAACCGGTCCTCCAAGCACGCAGAAGCCCTTTATCCTTCCAGTTCATACCACTAGCGATGTATGGCTCTCTTGGATGCGGCTATGGGCGGGCGTCAAGTCGATAGTTGGCGTTTTTGATGAGGACCCCATCAAGAATGCTGGCACGGCCAAGGGCATTCCGAGCAGTTTACAATTGTCTCTGTTAAACGGGGTGACATTCTCGACTCTGGACTTGAATGAGGCCGTAGGACTTGACCCCGAAACAAATATCGTTTCGAGACTCGGTACATTCCCAGGCACGGGGATGATTGGTTTCGGGCTGTCACCTGACTCAACACCATGGGAAGACACTGGCTCCAACATCATGAAGACTCTAGGTGATTACCTAGGATGGGACTCAACCCTTGACAAACCTCCTCAGTCACCCCTGGCAAGCCTGATCTTGAGATCCACTTGGCACCTCAAGAAGACACAGAAGGTTGGACAGCGAGGGTCTGCCATATGGCATATTCCATATCTAGGAGATCTGACGACCATTAGATTGGAGTTTGAATTGGGTAATGTCGGAGACGACTTCGTACAATCCTTCAACGAGATTCTTGGTAAAATTGGCAAATCCGTCTCCCTTGACGATTTGGGCATGACATTTAAGTGGTACAGTTCAAGAGCGACGACTCAAGGAGACGACAAAAGCACTGAATTTGTTGTTCAGGGATTCGCAAGAATTTGGCTTCACTCCAAGCTCAGACTCTCACCTGACGTCGACGCCTTTGAGATTGAGATCGATGTTCTTCGAGATGACAACGATCCAGTAATAACACTTCGTAGCGGGCCAAAACTCTTGACGATTGAGAAGATGTTTACCGAGTTAAAAGACGTCATTGGACTTCCTGAAACTTCAGATATCCGTGACACTATACCAGGCAATTTCTTCCCCAACATCGCGTTTCGACGGGCCGTGTTGCCATACGACGGGACTGCTACGTCATTCACGCCCAAGAGCATGGCACTGGAGTTCGAGGCCAGCTTCCATGCCAAAGGTCACGACGACTCCCCTGTGTCCGCAAACATATGTATAGCATACCAACCTAGCTCTCCCAATCAGCTGCGCTTTCGAGCTAGTCTGTGGACGCCGAACCTTGCCCCTCTGGTTGAAGGGTTGCCGTATCAGCTTCTTCCTGCCTATGAGGTGTGTGACGACTATGGACCGCAACCCAAGGCTGCTTCGTCCATCTCCCTTCTGAAACTCATACCGGGATTTGAAGTAGCGCAACCTCCAGCTGGCATCCCAACAAATGTGACTGCTCTTGGGTTTGGTTATGAGGACAAGACTGTCACTATCTGGGGAACGCTGGAGGATTGTACTCTTCCAGGTGACCGGCTATCAGCCATCTCGCTGGGCCAAATGTCGATCAATGGCACATACGGCCCTGGAGGTAAAAGTCTAAGTCTGCAACTAGCAGTTCAGATCTCTCCTCCGGACAATCTTATAGACTTGGACTCCACGCTGGGACCGAGTCTTCTGACTGGTATCTTCTCTTACGATTCTACCAACGGCTGGGATATAGAGGCCGGCGTGGCGGACCTCAGTCTCGCTCATATCTGGCAGTTCTTCGACTCATCTCAGCAAACGGCTCTGGTCAAAGTATTGGGTTCCATCATGGTGCGCAATCTGTCTATCAGGTATAAGATGCAAAAGAGCGCCTCGGTTACCATCGCGCAGCAAGCCACAGAGCTTTAAATCAAGGGAGACGTCGAGATTGGCCTGGGGGACGATGAATCACGGCCTCCTCACTTGCTGTTCAAGTATAATTACCCCTTGGACGGCCAGTGGAAAATGGGACTCAGTTTCGAGGAGACTTTTAGCCAACACATCACCATCGAAAGCCTTCTGGGTACTTTGAGTCCTGATGATGGGCTATTGAAGAGCATAATTGAGCAGGTCGGCAGCCTTGTTCTCGTGAGAAAGGGCACTTCCTCCGGGCTAGCCATTCAAGTCAGTTCAAGAGCCCCTTCGACAGCCTGTACATTCTGTGCACGGATAGTGATATAAAGCAGAGTGATATCGCAGCCTTGAATCCATCATTCGCCACAACGATGGCAACTTACAGCACCATGGGTGGTGAAGACGAGGAATTGTTTAAGGCAGGTTTCCACACAGGCATCATGTCGAATGGAAAGGTCCTTCTGAATCACGCCTTTGGGCAGCAGACTAGCGACAAGACCGTATCGAATGGCCAAGACAATGCCTGGTTCAATCCTGCAGTATTGCCCACTGGGAGGAAGGTCGACACAACTTCAGATACATCGACTGTAAAATTCGAGAAGCGGTTCGGGCCCTTGGCCATTTCAAACATTGGGTTGAAGTTCGAAAGCGGAAACATAGTCGTCGTGCTTGACGCGACACTCAAGGTCGGACCTGTTGAGATGAAGATCATGGATTTTGGACTCGGGCTCAAGCTCTCTGATCTTTCCAAAGACACTTTCAGCTTCGTCCCCTCACTCTCCGGGTTGGGATTGGCAGTCGGCTCTCCCCCACTCGATCTCGCCGGCGCATTGATCAAGCAAGGGAACTTTTACATGGGCGGGGTGCCAGCGGCGTTCAAGCCACATATCTTCCAAGCAGCTGGAGCATATGGGACTGTCAAGAAGCAGAACGGCGAAGAAATGAAGACAGCCTTTGTTATCTTAGCTTTGGGTGGGCCATTGCTGAGCATCAATGGGATCGAGATATCCGACGTGACTGCGGGTTTCGGATACAACTCCGACATCAGATTCCCGGATCCTTCTTCAGTGTCTCGCTTTCCGCTCATCACAATGGGACAACCACCAGCGCCACTTGATCCTCTCAAGACATTCACAGAACTTGCAGACACGACATGGATCACAGCCGTTCCAGATTCGTTCTGGGTGGGCGCTGGGCTCAAAGGATCTGCATTCAATATGCTCGATGCGAAGATCGCAGCCATTTTCAAAATCCAAGACGGTATTCTCTCGCATATTGGAGTCTTTGCGGACTGTAAAGCGAAGATGCCTCAGGGCGCTGGCAAGAAGGTCTTCGCTTCCATCGAGCTTGGTATCACCGCGGGATTTGACATGATCAATGGATCTATGCTGGTCTCTGGATCTCTTTCACCAAGTTCATATGTGATCGACTCCAAGTGTAAACTCACTGGAGGATTTGCCGCTGGCACTTGGTTTGATCCCTCACCTTATGCTGGGGACTGGGTGTTCGCCTTGGGAGGATATCATCCTAAGTACACCCCGCCAACTTATTATCCTCAGCAGATCCCACAGATCGGTATCACGTGGCAAGTTACGGATGAAATATTCGTCAAGGCCAGTGCATATTTTGCCATCACGCCGAAAGCGTGTATGGGGGGAGCTTCAATGCTCGCAACATGTGATGTCTATGGACTTCATGCATCGTTCTCGGCCCTAGTCGACTTCCTCATGAACTTCGATCCTTTCCATTATGTCCTGGAGGTTTCGATCGACATCAGCGTCTCGTGGAGCGAATATATTCTGTTCGTCTGGGTGGGTTTCGGATTCGATATCACGGCCAGCTTGTACATGTGCGGGCCTCCAGTGTACGGCAGCTTCAACATCAAGGTCCCCATCAAGAACGTGACTGTGACATTCGGCGACAGTAATGGACTGAATGCCCCCGGCGCGGTCGATCTTGAAACGTTCCGCGGTATGCTTCAGCAAAATGGACAGGGCAAAAAGGAGGAATTGAAGATATCATGTGCATCAGGGTTAACCTCAAAGGACGACATCACGGGCGTCTGGACTGCGAGAGCCGGGACCTTTGCATTTGACGTGCGATCAAACATGGCAACCACACAGGCTTACTTGAATGGTACCGCTGTCGGAGCTGCAAACAAAGTCTATGCAAAACCCATGCAATTGACAGAGAGCAGTAATGGATTGAGCGCCGATCTCAAAATTACCATCACAGGCATAAGCAGTGATGATCAATACCGATCAGATGTAATATCTGGAAACCTTCCTGCGGCATTGTGGTCACCGTGTAAGTGAGGAAAATGCTTCTGTCAAGTATTTACTAACCAATCGTACCGTACCATAGACGATTCGACCAAAGATCCCAGTGTTTTGAAGACGGATAAGTCCGCTCTCCTCGACAGCTCAGCATCAACTATCTCATCTATATATAGGCTGAGTGTCCGTACGCCAAAACCTCAGCTCTCTAAAGATGAGATTCAGCCTTTCAAGATAAGCAGCGTGATCTTCCCCATCGCACTCGCCAACGAAGCCACATCTGCGCCAGTTCCTTCTTGCCCAGTTGAAGATGGATCGTGGGAGGGAAAGGAAGCAATAGGAGAGACAATTGCACAAAAAAGGGAGAATGTTAAAGGCATTTGGAATGACGCAAATACGAGGCGCGAAGAATTTGCGAACGCGTGGGTTGAAGCTATGGATTGGACAGAGTTCACGGCGGTAACGCAGACTCCAGACCGATTAATTAAAGGGTTTAATAAGTTGGTCCGAGGAACACCGCTTATCAGTTGCGGGTAGACAAAGAAAGGGCTGATGGATTGGACATTTATCATATCATGTGAGGTGAATGGAACGAACTGTGCTTTAGGTAGGTCTGAGTCGTATATTGTCATCTATATGACGCAACTGTTTAAATGCCACTGTGTAAATCTATGGTATTATACTACGAATGGAGGGTTGTCGATGCTTACTCAAGCCCAAATTACTATTAATTGTCAGTCTCGACTATAGCAATTTTGTTGAGAACTTGGTCATCGAATGCTTGACGCACGTATACTTCGGGCCTGTGACCACCAGTGCAGCCAATGAGGGAAAACATGAAGTACGTTTAGAGATTCTCGACGTAGCGTAGTGAAGCCATTTGTGTAGCGTTGGTGATCCAGGCGAAAAGAGCTGAGGTCAGAGGAAATCTATCATTTATAATACCATGGAATTTATTATGTATTGTTCACACAAAATTGAACCATATTCATGAGGTGCTGTTGTATTATACTCCGCACAATTGTATGCCCGCTAAGTTAGATCCCGGCATCCAATGAATGCCTCTAAAATTTCACCACCACCAAATTCCTCAAACCAACATCACCAACCCTCCTCAGCATGTCCGCAACACCATGGATATGCCGAACCTGCACAAGAGCATTAACACGCTCTCACATGCGCCAATTCGTGCGCTTCGCTACCAATGGTTCGATCTCCCTCCCAGTCTCCCTCTTCCCCCACTAACCATCTCAGATGCCTCACCACTACTCGCACCCGCCCTCCTCCAGCGTGCTCAATCCCTCACAACCGAACACGACGACCTCCAGAAAACCCTCAACAACTCCTTCGATTCTGCCATAGCCAAACGCGCCGGCGAATTATCTCGCGTAGCCGAAGCCCTGAAAGCATGGCAGACCTCTCAAGCATCCGTCGCCGAATTAACCTCCATGCTCGACGACCCCGACCAAGACGCCGATCTCGCTGCCATCGCCCGCGATGAACTCTCCTCCGAAACAGGAAAACTCGAATCCCTTGCCCGCAGACTCTCAGCAAGCTTAACGCCCCGCCACCCCTTCGCCGATTTCCCATGCATGCTGGAATTCCGGCCTGGGCCAGGTGGTCTTGAAGGACGGTATTTCATGGATACATTGTTCAAGATGTACAAAGCGCTGTGTATGCGCCGCGGTTACCGCCACACAGTAGTAAAGTACGAATTCGCCGATACCGCAGGAGACTCCTCCTCATCCGCCGGCGAGAACCCCCTCCAAGAAGCCATTCTCGAAGTCCACGACCAAGGCGCCTTCGACATCTTCCGCAGCGAAGCAGGCATGCACCGCGTCCAACGCATTCCCAGTACCGAGACCAAAGGCCGCGTGCACACCAGCGCCGTCGCAGTCTGGGTCCTCCCCTCGTTCCCCGAGAACGGCGCTGCAAACATCGACTTTGACGATCCAGAGAGTGATTTCTACGTAAACCCGCAAGAGGTCAAGATTGAAACGATGCGGGCGAGAGGTGCGGGAGGACAACACGTCAACAAGACCGAGTCTGCTATTCGGATGACGCATTTACCTACTGGTACTACAGTATCGATGCAGGATCATCGGTCGCAGCAGCGTAATCGTGAAGAGGCGTGGAAACTGCTTCGTTCGCGAATTGCTGATCAGCGACGAGAAGCTCGTGAAGAAGAAGCATCAAATCTGAGAAACAGCGTACTGTCAAAGACGCAGATCACACGAGGTGATAAGATCCGAACATACAACTACAACCAAGACCGATGTACCGACCATCGTGCAGGTGTTGACGTGCACGATCTACCGAATGTTCTCGAGGGTGGTGAAAAGCTAGATCGAATCATGGACGGCGCAAGAGACTGGCTTGTGAACAAGGACATTGAACTCCTCATGGCCGAAGAAGAAGCCAAAGAGAAGATCAATGGCAAGAAATAGACATGTACAACACTGTAGCATACACACTGTATTATCATGTACAGAACCCGCCGTAAGCGACCCAAAACTGTTGAATAGATGCGATCCGACGCTTCATATCTTCGTGCCATTATACGTATCAAAAACCGACCAAACTCCAGCATGCATCCGATGAGGATACCGCACTCCAAGATAACTCCATGCATCAAAGTCCGTTTCACATTAATCCTCCCAGGACAACCTTTCCGATACTGGCCACCTCCGTCTTAACATGACTTCGACTCTGCTCCTCGAAATCCCGTACTATGCCTTGCACGATTATCTTTCGCACGCGCGAATCCGCTTTCGTGAAGAGTTCAGCGACAGGAGCAGAACACTCTCTAGGTGAAGGCACTAACGCCAGAAACCGCGTGTAGCAATCGATCAACACATCGCACAGCGTCACAAACGTCTCGAAGTAATCGGGATCAAATGGTAACGAAGGCGTGAGTAGAAAGGTATACTCTTCTCCGGGGAGGAGATCTGTTTCAGCAGCTGCAAAGTTCATGACGGATGGTGCAGGACCACCGGCTGCAGGGAGAGACGCCATTTCGTCAACCATGGGGTGCATGTCAGCTGCTGATGTTGAGCGACGAGATTTACCGCCTGGACGACGGAACATGCTTGGCAGACGCGCGCGGGTGAGCGATGCAGCGGTTGATGATTCGCCGTGGAGTTGTTGGAAGGAGTCGAATTCGGAGAGGAGGGAGTTGAGACTTCGGAGGAATTCGATCGATGTGGAGGAGTACAGGTCGATGATTGTCGGGAGGGAGAGGCCAAGGAGGAGATGGTTTGTTGCTTTGCGACCGAGCTTTCGGGCATCGAGGGAGGGCATGCGAGTGAGGTCCGTCTTCTCAAAGAGATATGTCTTGAACCAATAAATCCGTCCTTCATGTCTATTCCACTGTTAGCTCCCCACCCAAACCGCTCTGCTCAAGATCCAACATACGCTTTCCGCAGATACTCCAACGTCGCGATGCGCTTATTCGCAAGCTCCGTAACATGGTGATGTATTATACCAGCCTCATTCTGCTGCCACATTCCCGACGTCCCAACCGCCCCATTCGGCATTATCCCAATCGGCGTATTGGGCACAATCCCCCCATAAAGGGTCGTCGACCCCGTCACACTCCGACTCAACATCTGCACATCCACCGGCGCCGCCGCCGCACTTTCCACACCGTCTGGTCTCGGCGCTACCTTCGCAGCAGCAGAGAGAGCGTAATCCGGCAGCGCAGGAGGCGCCGTAGCATCCGTGACAAAAGCGTTAGGCCCGTTGCCAAACGAACTCCCACGTCTGCTCGACAGCGACGCCTTTCGCGAGAACGACGCTTTGCGGTCTTTGGGGACGATGGTTGTGTTTAGAGGATCAACGGCGTGGCCGTCGCGCGTGGTAGGACGAGAAGCGGCGTTGGAGGAGAAGATGGAAGTTGAGAAGATGGGCGTGCCCGTGTTGTTTGGTGTTTTGGGAGGCATGTTCTGTGAGGATCTGGCCCTGGGGGGGGGCGTAAGGTAGGGTACGGTTGCGTGCGCTTGTAATTGTTCTCTAGCTGTGCGTTAAAGGAGGGCGAGGGGTGTGTGGTGATCGGCAGTCGAAGGAGCCAACAGCTGGCGTTTTTCGCCCAGAGCCGCACGCGGATTGCAGCGTCGCAGTGAATCCACGCGGGGGGGACGTTTGAGAGATTAGGTTTTTCGTTCGTTTCGCTTGAACGATACGCCTACAGGCGCTCAGCAGCGCTTCTTTCGCTTCGATTGTTCGAGTATCTCTCTCGTGAATCTCAAAATCGGATCGTCGTGCTCATCAGTTCCTGTCAAGCAAAAAATGGTGGTGAGAGGGTGTATCGCTGGAAGTTGAACCCCTGGTGTCGAATGTGGATTGGGCGGGAATTGCTTTTGGAATGGAAGGAAAATAAAAGATCCAGGGCCTTGTATGGGTAAGGTAAGGTGAGGCGAGGTGAGGTAAGGGTTCAGATTGAAGATCCGCTAAACCAGCTCCAGCGAAGACCGGAATAAACCACCATTCTTGGCAAGACGCGCATAGAGGATCGGGTTCGTGATTTTAATTGACAGGAATAAGGGCCGATTGAAGATGATCGTTTGTTTGAGTTCTCAAACGAGTTGCAGCGAAATTGGGGACGTTGTTAGGTACAGTTGGCCGACGGCTACCTACGCGCGTAACGACATCCTGTCTGTGTCAGTCTAGGTAGACAGCGAGGAATACTCGGGCGAGTGTATAATACAATGATACGCTAAGCATACCAGACAGTTTAGTATCAAGCTCTTTACTGTTTTCGTAGATTTTGAGAGCAAGCCAGTCAATCACAGGATCGATACAAGTTACAAACTATCATACGGAACAATGCCTTACCCTACAGTCGTAAGATCGCATTCATGACTGGGAGGCTGCACGTTTTTGTGAGTAAGGGTCCTCAGTCACCTCAGTATCAACGCCACGTAACATAAAATGGATTGGTATCTTTTGAAATAATGTTTCTGGTGACAAAGGCTATCTTGCATCAGTCTTCGCACAACGCCTACCTAAGTTTCAAGGCCGCCTCGATCTAAGCTCAGCCCAGCGCGCGCTAACACCGTGACGTGTTTGTGAAACTCCAAGACCCCTCATTATCTCACTGACTCACCTCACATATCAAATAATCATCAAAAAATGACAACATTTCACATCTTACGCCATGGTCAATCTCTACACAAGTACCTCACCCCATCCCATCTCTCGCCTCGCTGACAACCCAGCGTCGAGAGAGGCTATCCCCACCGAGACCCTCCCCTAACAGACCTCGGCACCAATCAAGCCCGCACCGTCCAACAAACCATGAGAATCCAACCCGACCTAATAATCGTATCACCCATGACGCGAACCATACAAACAATGTACATCGTCTTCCGGTATCTCCTCCACAGCACCAAAACGCCCGTCCAAGTATGGCCCGACCTGCGCGAAGCCCACGACGCAACCTGCAACAAAGGAGTCTCACGGAAAGAATTAGCAGACAAGTTTCCAAACCTTGACTTTTCAGCTTGTCCGGAAAAGTGGGACTTTCCGCCGCATACCCCGGATGATGCGACGGTACGAGCCGAAAGAGTTCGGCGGCGGTTGAGAGAGGTTGCTAGGACTGGGGGCTATAAGAATATCATGCTCGTCACGCATCGAGGCATTGCTGCGTTTCTGGTGCAGGGTGACAGATTCAGCGTTTGCGGTAAGAGTGCCAGTGCAGATTGAGATCCTGGCTGATGATGTAGAACACCGATCATATCGCTTCGCCACGAGTGAAGAAGTCGACAGCGCAAGGCACGGAGTTAACGTAGATACAGGGCTTGAGCAGGATTTTGGTCCGACAGTGTTGATACCAGCTGAGAAGCCGAAGGCTCGCCAAACCTGACGGGTCATTGCTATCAATAGATGCAAACACCTTGTCTGAAAGCAGGCTTGGGCGATCATGAAGGTTGAGAATACTACCTTGGGCTACAGTGCCGACCTCGTCTCACTAAGCAAAATAATGATCAACTGGAAATATTGCTAGAAGAGTCCAGTGGTGGCCACGTCAACATAAGCGGAATACCACCCTTCCTTTCGCAATCACCGAGCCCACTTTCAATCCTATCAATTCTCACAATTTGGGGTCCATGACAAGTCCAAGTAAGCCGGAACAAACCCATAAAATCTCCCAACGTTTTGAACCCAAATCTAATTGGATGAACAAGTACCAGCGCCGGAACTATCCAGCAAACTATCGATAGTTTAACTAAAATAAAGAAGCGCTACAGCCAAGCCTCACGAGTATATTTACAAACACCAACCCTCATCTTTGCATCAGTGGCGGTGTAAGCCAATGGGATGAGTGCGTCCTGCAACTCCTCCACGCTTATAGCTATTTACGTTATCCCCGTAAGCCAAGCCACTGCAGGGCTGACCAGTAAAAACATCCATCTTCGCTGATTGTTTCCAACGAGCTGTGGAGATGGGATGAGAAAATGTCAGCACTAGTAGGGCTGAGCTCGGCATCACGGCAGTTTAAATATCCCAAATCCCAAGGCCATAAAAAAAAAGTATTCAGTATTTCTTTTCTCCTTCTCTCTCAGACAATTTTGTTTACTGAGAAATCATGGCTTTCGTACGACCGTTGCTGTACGTCGCCCTCGGGCTTCTCATGGTGGTTTCCATCATCGAACTATCCTTCATCTCAAGTATGGTCGGTTGGTTACACGGCAACGCCAGCGGGACTTTCTCATTCGAGTACCGCGGTACAAGACATAATCTCAAAGGCGAGCCTGCAAACTTGATCGTTGATCAGGGACATACCAGCAACGGCGCAGCAGGAACAGCATTCGTCCTCATCGGCTGTGGAGGAATCCTCGCTTTGATTCTTCGCAACAGACAAAACCCTGGAAAATTCAGTCGATTCTTTTACAACACGTGGCTAGTCTTCAACGTCCTCAGTTTACTGCTCATCCTCACGACTCTTATTTACACCTTTGTTGTTACGAATAATCACAACGGACAACGTATCAACCCTGGTGTTGCGGCGGGCCTTGACGATGATGAGAAATATCCCTTTCAGTCGTGGACACCTCAGAATTGGTTTTCTGCATTCTTAAAACTTGACCTCACCAACTCGAATGAGAGAAACGACATTGAACATCACCTACGTCTTATGAGAGGCTGGCAGTACAACCTTATCCCCTTCTTCATCATCCACCTTGCCGAGACTGGCCTTACACTTTGGGATGCGATGCTACGACGAAAAGAACCCGTACCAGCCTATGCGCCACCCAAGCATACCGTCTAAGTCAATTTCATATACGAAAAGGATTCGAATCCTTGCAAGAATGGGACATTGTTTTTATTGGGTGCATAAAGGAACAAATATGGCATCTTTCCTCGGCACAAAATGTATAGAGGAAAATATTTAATGATATAATAAATAACATAAATGATTTACTCACCTGCTTCATTCGTGATAGAGGCCAGTAACTCAATTGTGATTACAAATCCTGCACGAAGTACACGAAGGGCGTGTAAATGAGTCACTAGAGCGCCGAAGCAGCGGGGCCTTTCTCAACACCATACACCATAAAAGCCATCCCCAACCTCACGATATTCATATTGTCAAATCATCCACAAAGCAGATCAAAATGACTTATTCACTCTTCATCGGCAACAAGCGCTACTCCTCTTGGTCAATGCGACCTTGGGTTCTCCTCAAAGCCCTCGATGTCCCCTTCGACGAGAAACTCAACCTCTTCAAACCTGGTCTTCGTCAACCCGACTTCCTCGCTTTTTCACCAAGCGGAAAAGTCCCCTGTCTTCACGATGGCGAAACATCAATTGTTGTTTGGGACTCGCTAGCTATCTGCGAGTACATCGCTGAGCAATACCCCGCTGCTTGGCCAAAAGACGCAGCAGCACGCGCTTTTGCACGCAGTGCCGCTGCGGAAATGCACTCTGGCTTTGATGCCATTCGCGATGAGTGCTCTATGAATGTTGGTTTGAGGATCGAGCTTGGGACACCGAGTGAAGCGCTCCAGAAGGATATCAACCGCTTCAATGAGCTTTTCAAAGAGGGGTTGGATAAGTTTGGTGGACCGTGGCTGGCGGGCGATAAGTTTACGATCGTGGATGCTATGTATGCTCCTATTGCTTCGAGGGTCAAGACCTATGGTATTGAGCTGGATGGTGCGGCGAAGGAGTATGCCGATCGGTTGTTTGAGCACGAGGCTGTGCAGGCGTGGATTCAGGGTGGGATCAAGGAGACGAGCAGAGAGCCTTTTCACGAGGAGGACTGTGTGAGAGGTCGAAAGGTTCTGAAGGACTTGACAAAGGAGTAAGGTATTGTTTAAGTATTGGAAGAGTACCTTGGCTAGGATAAAATCTTTATAATGCAGAATACCTGGGCGATTGAGATATGGTCGACTCAAGAAGTGTCCCAGTATTTAGTTTTCCCCAGAAGAAGTTCCCACGAAGCTCAGATATATCATCTTGGTAAGACGGCGAAACTTCTTCCCCCAAATAATAAATGAACCCGCGAATACAATGATAACGAATGACAGGAAACAGACTAGGATAAGAGTATCCTGCACACCCATGCTGTCAATCCAAGGTTGAATCCCAAATGTCATAGCACAGCCAATGATGTTCCTGATCAAGATAACAGCCGTGATAGCTTCACCATCAACCTCCTTGTAGCAGTCAACAACATAGGCCATCGTAAGCGCAGCTGCAAGAGTAACCCAAAACCAACGAGTCCCATGCCGACAACAGGACCGATCCAAGGTATCGAATTAGCTGCACCGACGCCGTAGAGGAGGAGACCGCCTGACATTATGAATGCCATGGGGATGAAGACCCAAAGACGGAACTCTGGCTCGAGCCAGCCGCGGTTCCGGCGTGTGAGGAACAGGACAAGCTTGTCTCTGAAAGGACCCGCCATCAAGGCTCTGATGGAAGGTTAGCAGACAAGTAGTGCTGTATTGCGGAAGAAGCTTACCCAAAGAGACCTCCGATGAGAGGAGATATACAGATTAGACCCAAGGCCTCATTGCTCATGTTATATGGTGACGAGGATGAAAGCTGTAGTGGTTCTTAAGATGGTAATCTATGATGTATAAGCCCCATAATCGAGACCGGGTGGCTAATATAAAAAGTCTCTAAGAAAATCTTATATCTTATGGATTTCCTTTTATTTTTTATAACTATTTTATCAAAAAGATATAAATATTTAAAGAAGGGCCGAAAATAGCGGTTATACTACTAGGTGCATCGGGCTCGGTTCCCTGTTCAGAGCCTCCAGGGCAGTTGGTGAGATGATCGGCATCGCAACTAGCCATATCTGGTTAAAGACACTTGCATCGTCCAGCGAGTTATTTCCGAAACAACTCACCAACCCTCGGACTCCGTCGGTTTTTGCTTCTAATTTTCAGTACATAACATACATAGCCACGTTGAGGGCCTCACATGACACGTCAGAAACTTGGTATTGCGAAGTTGAAAGGACTACGGTATAAAAAGCCGAGACATGCTGTAAACGTTAGAAGAATAAACCAACCATTTCTAATCCTAAGTGCCTAATCTCCGAGGCAATATTCATGCATCATGGATGAGACTTCTCCTACGCCTACGCAATGGGCTGTCTTGGTTGGAATCAACGATTACGGTGACCTTAGTACAGGCCTATACGGTTGCGTGTCAGATGTCAACGAGATGGAAAAGTACTTGAAAGACGCCCCTAATGGCAATCCCTGGAAGATAACGAAACTTACCTATGCCGGTAATGAGGGAGAACTCAGCAAGCCCGATAAGCTACCAACATTGAAAAACGTTGTCTCAAGCTTGGAGAACATCGAAAAAGAGGCGAAGAGCGACGACCACATTTATCTCCACTTCTCATGTCATGGAACGCAGATCAGAAATCCGAGCATGGGGGCCTTTCATGAGGGAACAGGGGACCTAGCCTTGGTCTTGTATGATCCAAATACGGATAATAAGCGCCGCATTGAATACTTCCACACCAACGATCTAGCAACACATATCAAGCATATGGTTGACCAAAAACTATCAGTCACCATTGTACTTGACTGTTGCTTTTCCGGCAGTACGGTTCGCTCAGACGATAGCGATTCTTCTATACGATTCATGGAATATGACCCAAAATTTGATGAAGGTTACCCCAGTTTTGAGTTCAACACGCCTACCGATCGTGCAGTGGTCGATGACTTTCGAGATATTCGCCATGTTTGCAAGCTTATGATTGAAACCAACCAATACATCATGATCTGTGCCTGTGGACCCCACGAGATTGCGAGAGAGTTGATTCTGGGCGACTCGGGAACTAAACGCACTGGTGCACTATCTCACTTTATTTTACGAACTCTGAAATCTCTCGGAGGGAGCAAGATATCGGCACGAACACTCTACAACCACCTCCGTCTCAAGTTCCAAACGTCTGATGTACCACAAACACCTATGTTGTTTGGACGACCAGACCTTACCTTCTTGCCCGCGATATCCGGGCCTGATGATAGGGGATTTGTAACGGCCCTGAGGCGGAACAAGCAAGAGCTTGTACTCGACGCTGGCGCTATCCATGGCGTCTCGATAGGCGATGAATTCGATCTGTACACAATTCAAGACACGGCAATCCCATTTCGTTACAAAGTTCAGTCCGTCAGTCCTCAAAAATCTGTTCTAACTCCATCCGAGTTTAGTGAGGACCTCCTCGAAGCGCGCTGGAAAGCTAAAAGGTTCAGCATACCAGTATGGAAAACTGTTGTCAAGCTTGTTTTTGCTCAGGAAAATGACCCAGTTTTCGAAAAGGAGTACCCATTTCTGAAGCTGGTTTCCTGCGCCGCTTCTGAGCATCCTTGCCTCAATGTGGCTATTATTGGCCGGACATACTACGAAGTCCAAGATAATGAATCTCGACCCCTCAACTTTGTGCCAACCATACAAAAAGATGATTCAGAAGCCTGGAGCAATCTTATTAGGATTCTTCAACATATCTCCAAGTTCAAGTACTTCGAAGCACTGGATAACCAGAATCACTCGCCAGCTTTTGAGAAATCGTTTGAAGTCTCTTTCAAACGAGATATTCCTGGGAACCCAGTTGTATCTGGATGGCCTCTGGTTATAGAAGATGAAGAAGAGGTAGAAATTGTTATCCAGAATCTTGGGAGACACCCTCTCTATGTCGCCATTTTCGATATGGGTCCACAATGGCAGAATGAAGAGATTATGGAGCAAAATGGCATGGAGTTCAGTGTCATCTCGCCTAAACAAGAGAAGAGTGAGACCATGCTTGAAAATCACACTGGAAAAGGGAGCATGATATTGAGAATGTCGGTTCCGGATTCGTTAAAAAATCAGGGTGTGAGGAGCTGCGAAGATATTTTGAAGGTTTTTATTACGGCTTCTGCCACGTCGCTCTCGGCACTTGCGCTTCCAAGAGTGGAAGATGTTCTAAATAAGAGAGGCGAAGATGAACAAACGCCTGAGAACTCAGCACAGGTTTCGGATCTTCTCTCAACGTTGCCGTTACCAGGCGAAGATTGGAGTACGCGAACCTTCAAAGTACATATTACAACAGACTAAGCAAAGTCGATCGATTGGAAACTTCTTAATTAGCATTCGCTTTGTTATATAGTTATATAAATGCAAATTTGAGAAACTCCCTAAACAGATGTGAGACGTAACGGTGCCTCAATTCTGGATATCAGCATCGATGTTATTTATTCATAGTGATTATACCATAGTAGAGTCCTTTTGTAAGCAGTAAGTAAAGTATGATAACTCTGCTTTTTACTGATGTAGAATCTGGTGTCGCAACCTTTGAATCAAGGCTATGCTATACCCAAACCGCGACAATGCCAGCTATGGCAAGCCAGTAGAAGGGGCACCCTCTCAAGCACTCTCCAGCTCATCTTGACTGACACGTCTTCCATTTTGGTACATGGTATTGTTGCCATCAGTCAACTGATACGTGCCGTCATCGTACACCGTGGAAACCTGATAAACGTTTCCATTGTGCTCTGATTTGAAACGGACCCGTTGGGCACGGTGAAAAGTGGGGCTCTACAAAAAATGAATATGGCCTGAGAATAATGACGCGTGGATGGGGCGCTTACAATTTGAGCTTGGCCGACGAACGGGCGACCGCCATCAAACTCGTAATCAGGGCTTTCGGACCTATCAAGCACCGCCTTGTCAGCAGACTTAATGATCTTGTTTTAACTAGGTTTCTACCTGTCGCGCGTTCCAGTTTGTTGTTCTGTCTTTTCTTGATGCTCCCCTTTAGTCTGATCAGGTTCTTCAGATCCGTTTGCCATGGTGTTACTGGATGAGGATGATGTTTGTGCTTTAGTCGTTGATGTTTTTGTCGTTAATACAAAGATGGTCTCCTCAGCCGGGTCTTGACAGCACTTAAATACATGTGAGGGGCTGTAATTTACAAAATTGTGACTTGCAAGCCCAACAAGACAGTACAGTACAGTGAGGGGGCTGAGGGGTCGAGACTCGAGAGCCAAGAGTCGTAACAACCTGATAGGGTGGGGCCAGCCTGCATGTACATGAGAATATGCCAGCTCATTACGCCCGACTCAAGAGAGTCTGACAAGAGCATCGCCACATTTACTCGCGGTAAATAACTCGTCTATGCTCTATTTAGCTGTTGCCGAGCCCAGCAATCAATGTGAAACCTGCATGGCCGTGGAGAAGCACTCGAGACTATTGGATTTATGCAGACAACTCACGGCATACTCGAAACAGTCATCATAGCGAGCAAAAGGGAGGGGGCCTGTCATTTGCGGTCTCTTGGGCGGCAGTCAGGTTTCAACTGACCAACATAATTTGTCATGTTAGACCACCAATGGAAACGCAGTAAGTTGGTACGTTCAGTCCTGATAATGCGTCTGGTGTATTAAACCTTTTTAGTTGAGGATTACAAACCGGGCTATCCACAATACACGGCCCTGATAGCAGCATACGAGCCTTACTACATATCTCGGCGATTTGGTAAACTCCGAGCCCGCTTATTACTCCAAAAGCAAGATAGACTCTCCATCCTTGAAGAAAGGCTTGAGAAGATTGATGCCGATGAGCCAATCCATTTATTTCTAGGCAGCAGCCGAGACGATACCAATATCGAACGGCATAATGTCTTGAGAGAAATCGAGATTGCAATGGCTGACTACGGTATGTCGTATCACTTTTGGTGGGATAATTTCATCTAATAAGTATGAAGATGAGTTTGTGCGAAGGAATGGCGAGATTATGGCACTGTGCAAGCCGGTTGATAGAGATGTCACAAGTCTTCAGAACTGGCTAAATGCGAGCGGCAATATAAGCTGGGCAGAAAGTGACTATCTAAATCACCGTGATGACTTGCTCAGTTTAAGCCCAGTCGGCGCGGATACTGCGGGCGATCAGGTGGAAGTATGGGTTGAAGAAATTATCATTCGTTATTTCAAGCTGTTACATAACGTAAGTAACAGGACCTGGCTTGAATGAGGATCCTAAGACTGATGGGTTGTAACAGAGAATTCGAATGCACAATATCACAACAGACAGCAGAGTCTTCTTCTTCTCGCGGGGCATTATCCGCAGCTTAGCTAAGGGGCTAATGCTTTCACTGGTGGTCACCATGCTCGTGACACCAGTGATGATTTGTAACTTCTTGAAGAGTAATTCTGCTCGAATTGGAATCATTGTAGGATTTCTAGTAACTCTCTTGATCTTACTTTCGGTCTTCTTCCGTCCAAAGACAATCGAGATGCTCGTCATTGGAGCTACGTAAGTGTTGCTCCTCTTACTATTGTGGAAAGGCTAGTATCAAACAAACATGTATGCTAAAAAACAGCAGATACGCAACGGTCATTACGGTTTTTGTTCAAAATGCATAAGTCTCCGCAGCTGAAGAGCAAAACGATACTTTTGAAAATATTTGAACAAGACCTGCTTCGGCAGGAAAGACTATCTTAGTCTAAAGAAGCTTTTACCACTTGACACAAATCATTCGCTCTTTATTTATCTTAGTACAGCTCTTTTCACATATCATTTTACTGGAGATTTGCAAAAATTGATTAGTTTAGTTTAATTATCAAGGAACTTCAGGAGGAATCAGCCCTACAGCGGCTAAGGTCTTTAACAATTTGTCGGTACCTAGCATGAAATCGACTCAAACTTTGACGTAGAATATCTAGGGTGAATACGGAGTACGGGGTCTTTCAATCCAATGTGCCAAGAGACATGAGACGAAAGAAGGTGTTTCTTTTTATCAAGGCTAAGCTCCCAGCCAAGAGTTTCTCCAAACAGCCCAAAAATGGCTATCTCAGCTTGTAAGACAAGTTACAACTACCTATCAGATTGATTGCGTGCGGAATTTGAAGTCAATCACCTTCCACGGTGTCGGTGCTGCTGGAAGAATGTCGCGAAAGGGGAACCCAAATTGTTCCACCACCCATCGAAGTCGTTCATCAGGCATAATATCTGAATCACCATCGCCTCGTGTGACATGTCTACCAACGATCGGGGTCATCTGAAGCGATCTCAAGTCCATCGGCCCAGTTGTCACGAAGGCCTTGATGTGATCCAAGACACCTTCCCCACCACTCCTTGCAGCTGTACAGTCCAACCTATCGGGAATTTCCAGCTTGTAACCCTCTTCCATTGTTTCGCGCGGTTTAAGAACCGCCATAGGGCCGCTGTCACGAGGAAAGATGTACTGAATACCCATTCCTGGTGACATATTGAGAGCAGCTACATGAACTTCGATTGAAGAACCGTTCACAACCCTGAGTTTAAACTTGGTAGCATGCCAAGCAGTACGAACATCATCCCATTGACTTTCCATGGGGAAGCCATCGTCGCTGTCCATTTCAATGGTAACCGATACCTGATCAAGGTTGCTGTTCATTTGTGTGGTGGAAAGAGTCCCTACTACCTCGAACTGTGCGAGACGTTTCAGACGGTCAATGAGTTCGTTGAAATCATCTTCATCACCTCTAGTGATGCTTCTAAGGCTGGTAAAACTATCCAAATGGTCATGGATGTGGTAGCGACCTTCTTCAAGCGATATAACATATGGCATTGAATATTCAGTGGAGACCGAGGCGGGACGGACAATGCTCTGAAGCTCATCCGGTAATTGGCCCCGAACTTGACCATCGGCAAAAAGTTTAAACAGAGAGTGGAGGCCAGAAGTATGTGATGCGATATGTGATATCTTCCACATTGTGAGGAACTCTGCCAGACTGTCCCTGTTGAATTTCCGTAGAAGAAGAGAAAATTGAGAATTCTGATCCAGTTCCAGTAACTCAACAGGGCACCCTGGATTGATCTCATCCCACTCGATGTCCTCGAGAGGCTCAATGGGGCGCGCTATACAACGCTCTGTTTTAACTGATATCACTCTGACTTTGGCTAGGTAAGGCCTCTTGGTGGCCGAACGACGGGATGCGGCATTCTGCCGAAATGGCAAGATTCCATATACAGAGCCATTTGAAGTGCCATGCATTGTTCCCACGCCTATTGTGATGATGTCGTAGCTGCCCTGCCTCTCAGGTTTGCGCCTCTCAATCCTTGTAACGTACGGCCGGGGTGTCCATTCTCGGCAAATTTCATCCATGAAAGATCGACCACAGTCGCCGATCACGAAGGGTGTTTGATCAGGTGCTGACCTGGACATGTTGGCTGCAACAGCGTCATGGACTGAGCCCGATGGTAGGTAACCGTCTTTAGCTTGGCGAAGTACTTCAATGAGCCAGTATGTCAGATAGCCATGCCTGATAACTGGATTTCCGAACCTTCCTTCACCAGCCTTTTGCTTTTCTTCGCATGCCACTAGGACAACAAAATCTTTGCTGTGGTTGTCCCACAGGCCCAAATTACCCCAGCGGGTAACAACCTCAGCTAGTGGATTCGGGTCATTGCGTTGGTCAGCCTCATAGTCATCGGATACGAATCGGACTCCTCGTGCCTCGTCCTCGTCGTCACCCCGAAGGATACCACCAGAGTGGCAACAATCAACCACAACGGTGAGGGTTGCCTTTCTTTCTTTAGTGGCGTGGTCAACTGCGATTTCCTGGAAGAGAGCGCCGAGCTCGATGTCTCTGATGGGCTTTCCTGTTTCGAGGAAGTCGTAGGGTACGATGCATTCGTCCTTGATGCCATCAAGATCCTGTTGCCCAGACTTGATATCACGATATCTTGTTTTGGCGCGAATGCCGTGCCCAGAGTAGTGCACAAAAACATGGTCACCTGGCTTGGCAATCTCACTGAGTCGATGCAGCTCAGCGACGATCTTGGCGTAAGTTGGCTTGGGAAGCTCGTGCAGGAAGGCCGCGTCAGCAGCCTGGGCATTGACCGTGTAGTGATATGGGTACAGGCGGTTTTCCTTCGGCGCAATGAGAGTAGTCACATTATCTTCAGGGATATGGACATCCTCAATGAGAAAGTTCCTCTGTTTCAGAACATCGTTGACCGCTCCTTCAAGATCATGTAGGCTGAGGGAGGCGACTTCTGGCTTGAGAGTGTCTGGGCGATAGTAGTGATCGATCCCAATCAACAAAGCATATCTGGCCATAGTGTCTAGAAAGAGTTCTAAGGTCGTTCTTTAGATTCAAAGGTTGTATCGTTGCGTGACTGGCTTTGTTCTGGTGTGTTGGCTCAACTACTTTGGCTGAGATGATGCGCTCGGTATTTATGCTCAATTTAGCAATCAGACCCCTCTGATGCCTCAGCCGTGGTGAGATGGCATTTTACAGCGACGCCGGGCGTAACTAGAATTGTAATTTCAACTGAATATGCAATTTAGGGTTACATTGGGTTTGAAAATCCGATTTCAAACGCCCTGTCGGGCTGATGACTGGGTTTCCTTGAGGCCTTCCATTATTTGGAGGCGTCACCACGGTCAAGGCTTTTTACCAGGCACTCGAATACAGGAGTACCGCAATCCCATTGGAAGGGCCATATGCATTCGGTCAGCCTCATTGCGTCAATGGTAACTGGGCCCCAGGCGGCTCCGAGTTTGTGAGATAAGGCGTTGCAGCATCATGAAGTTGGCGAATAGTACATTCCTTCGCCTCCGTGAATGACGTTTCAAGGCTAAATCTGTGGATGAGACCACGCTATAGATGTTTGTATTCTGAAAATTGGCAGGATGTAATATTTAAGCCTGGTATGTTTCTCGCCATTGAAGACATTTCCTCAGCACCTTACGAACTATCTTTCATACTCCAACAAGGCATTAGCCCAATTAAGCTTTTTTTGACTCCCAATAAACCATTATCCCTTTTACGCTACTTGGAATGGATCGTACTGCACAGATAGCGGAATGGACTGCCAACATTGAGAAAGTTCGGCCTGAAGCCGATGGCGCTCCCACGGGAACCCAACCCCATGACAGGTTGGGATCTGCACTCTTCGTGAGGTACCGCCTCGCGCATGACCCAAAGGATATCCAGGAGGCTGCTTCCAGTTTCGAAAAGGGCTTTATCTATGACATGCTTGTGAACGGCCACGGATCTCGAAACCAGATGCTTCAGCACCAGACGCCACGCTCTAACAGTATGGGCTTCCAGGTAGTTGGGGTTGGTTTCGATGATGGGGATTACGACACCGGTGACTGGATCGGCAAATACGCCCTGGAACTGACTCATGTGTACTACGAGTATTTCCAGCACTATCATGACAACTCTCAGGAAGGGTCTCGAGAGGATGCGTTGAATCGTCTTGAACAGCTCTTCAGAATCGGACACCATGCTTTACAAGTAGTCCCAGAGAGCGACCTGCCCCTGCTCTGCGGGATGCTGTCCCGTGCTCATCAAAGCCAATACCGCTTTACAGGTATCTCCAGAAACATTGACGAGGGCCTTGAAATATCCCGGAAAGGTTGCGAAGTGGCGAGAAAGCTCAAAGGGGCCCCCGAAGCTTGTGACCCCACTTACCTGTGCATGCTCTTCCACTCCCGAGGCCAGATGCTTACTTTCAAGGCCAATCACATTCACCACTCCCCCTGTCCAGATAGCAAGCTGTTTCTGGACGTTTTGGAGGAAGCTATAAGCTTGGCCAAGGAGGCCCTAGCCTTAGCAGAAGCCGATGGAAGAGATCCAGCAACCAACAAGGCCAACAAGCAAGGGCTTCATACGTCCATTGCAATGTGGCTGCAGCTGAGGTCAAGAGCAATCGAGGACACCGAGGACAAGAAGAGCCATATAAAAGAAGCACAAACGCATTTTGAATCTGCTCGCGAGGGTCTCAATCAGGATGATCCCAGATACTTGACCTTGGCTAATTGTCAGGCAACTGGCATGTGGTCGGAAGCAAATTTTCTCCTTGAGCAAGGTTTAACAGAACGAGCCAACGTTATTTTTGATGAAGCCAAGGAGAAAATGCGGGATATTGCAAATCGTACACCAAAAGGCGACCCTGGACGAGCTAAACGCTTCTATGAACTCGGACTTATGTGGCAGTATCGAGATTATGAGACTAGTCCAGCACCTATCTTCTTCTTCAGCGCAGCCACTTCCGAAGCCTCATGGCCAGAAGACAGACTCGATGGAGCTATTGCAGCTGCTAATGCCTTCATGGTACGGCAAAATTGGAGCCTTGCCGACCAATGCTTTACTCTAGCCTTGGAGCTGTTTCCCCAAGTCAGCACGCTTTCATTGACAGCTCAAGATCAGAGGCACTTCCTTCAAAAGACTCGTGGATTAGCCCGCGATGCCGCATTTGTATCTCTGAGACATGAGAATTCTGCAGTTAAGGCTCTTCAGAAACTAGAAGCGGCTAGGTGCATCATCTCTGAAATGAGCACCAGGGGTCGGCGGGATATCACTGATCTCCAAACTGCGGATCCTGACTTGGCAAAGAGATACCATTCTGCCCGTCAAAAGATTTCGAGTAATTTCAGGGCGAGCGTCGACCCTCAAGACTTTCGAGACGTGCTGGAATTGGGTACGCATCAACTCAAAGAATTGGAGTCTATCGAGAAGAAGATTAGGAACATCGCGGGCTTCGAAAGGTTTCTTCTACCGATTCAAGAGGATACGGAATTCGTTACGCTGGCAGTGGAAGGTCCGGTGATCACATTCAATGTTCGCGGGGACAACGGCGACGCAATCATCGTTGACTGCAGGGGAACTCGCTCAATTTCTTTGCCTGGCGTGACAGAAAGGGAAGTGGCGCGATATGTTTCCCCATTTCTTTCAGCTGCAAGCTTCTCCGGTAGAGACGTTGTTCCCGCCAGAGCCCGAGCCGATTTGATCAGGCCCAAGGAAGCTCTCATTTGGCTGTATAGCCATGTCGTGGAACCTGCGCTCAACGAAGCAGATCTCACTTACTCGAAACGAGTATGGTGGGTCACAAACGGGCTTCTGGGCCGAGCACCACTTCATGCGGCTGGCGACCACTCTCCAGGCTCCAAGAACAACACACTGAATCGCGTCATATCATCTTATATCTCGTCATTCAAGTCTCTCCAGTTCGCTAGAGAACGGGCGAAAAAGAAGCCCGAGGAGCTAGATCTTTTACTAGTTACAATGCCCTCAAACAAGAAACCTTACAGGTCGCTCAATACCAAATATGAGGAAAAGGCCATTGAGAGAACATTCGGCGACAAAGCTTGCCATCTCTCTCAGGCCACTCCCTCAGCTGTCAAGACGGAACTTCGAGCGCGCAGTAGCGTGCATTTCGCATGTCATGGGCTGTCAGATAGACAAAACCCAGCCACAAGTGGTCTACTTCTTGAGGAAGAGAACGGAGATGGTATGCTTACGATCGAAAGTCTGGAGAAGCTGGAGTTGGAAAATCCTTACCTTGCGTACCTGTCTTGCTGCTCAACAGCAGAGATCGGAGATAACAAGCTGGAAGACGAAGCAATCCACCTGGTGACCTCGTTCCAAGCTCTTGGGTTTCCCCACGCTGTTGGGACTCTCTGGAGTGCAGATGACGCCGCGGCTGGTCGCATAGCCGGTGAGTTCTACAGCAGGCTAGAGGGGGGTGATAGGCACCACCAAGACTCAGCCCGTCAGTTGTCGCCCGCTGAAGCCCTTCACGAAGCTATCTGTGAGTACAAGGGAGATAAGGGAGGTGATGATGTTCTGGACTGGGGCCCTTTCATTTACAGCGGAGTTTAGGGCTGTGATGATTTCAGGTTTTATATCAAATGCTCAGTTAGTCTTGGTCTTTTGTTATATCTCAACTTTACTTAAATTTTCTTATCTTCACTGGCGACGGAATATTTTGCTGCATGAGAGATTGTTTGCGTCTGGCTCTTGGGCCAAATGTCAGTGCGTAAGTTTTGTAGTCCCACGAGTTTCTGTATCGTTGTATTCGTGGATTATCCCTCTCGTCTACTCACGTCCCCAAACCTGGTGGGAGGGACATTGCGGGGGCATGTATTGGTGATTCAACCTAGAACATTGGCAACACTGGCGAACCTTTGGCTGTGAGGCTCAAAAGGGGAAATGGGGAAAAATGGAAAGAGAAAACAGCAAAGCAGGGTTTCGAGTGCTTGTCAAATTATTTGCACAAGGGCCTGCAATGTAACTTCGGTCAACTCTTTCAAACGACCTCCTCCACGCTGGCGTGGTATCACTATGACAAGGCCAGACCGTGTGAGTCAATCACACCCACCATGAGAAATCAATGATGATTGGGCGTAGGTTGGGCGCTCCTGAGGCGGGCCTGCCGATATTCAGCCTTTCCAGGATCTTTGAGCTACAGACAACATTCAAAGCAAGTTGACTTGGCAATGATGGGCGGTAGAGGGCCGGGCCGGACAACTTGCTGTCAAAGCGGTGCGGCACAGTCGAATGATGATGTGTGATGATGGCTTCGCAGAGATGACGATATGATATCATTAGTACCCGGTGTGATTGATATGCAGGAAGAGCCGGGATCCTAGTTTCATCCCATCAGAGATTGGCGAGATGGACCTGTCTCTGGACACGGTACATGGTGCCCAGCTAGCTCTTCTTCACATCCTCTCTTGTGCGACTGCTTCCAGTTGAAGTATTTCTTGCGAGGAGATAGAAGCACCCCCTCGGTTATATGCGGCCGGTATCTTGTTGACTCTCAAACAGCCCTGCTGCCTAGATTCGCAAAGCCTCAGTGACGTGTTTGGCAACTGATGGGTTGCGAACGCTTTGTTATCGAGCTCCAGCCCACCTATTATGCAGTCATACCAGGCAATCACTCCGGATTTCTTATTAATTGTCAAAGAAAAGAAAGCCAAGTGTGATTGAGACTGTCGTCAGGCTTTTTCCATTTTCAAATGGTGCGTGGAGCTGTTGGCAGTGCATTGCGGCAATGCGGAATCAATCCTCTTGAGAGCACCAGGGTTTGAATTCGCTGTAAGACCATCGCTGAGGTAGGAATGTACCAAGTATATGCGGGTAAGTACAATGCGGGGACTTGACGAGAGAAGTCATTCTGTCACTCTCCGGTCTTCACCACCGCGGCATTGTGAGGCAGAACTGTGTGAGGCAGAACTGTGTGAGGCGCGAAATGTGAGCATCAGCGGTGGGATCTATCAACTCAAAATAACACTCTTATCAAATCAGTTCAGGCAGTACACCAGCCACATAACACAATTGCCCAAGGTGAGGTAGAACACTGGCTACAAGTAGAGCTAGATTGTCACACTTTGTATATAAAATATGGCATCACATCTTTCTCAGAAACGGGTTTTATTACTTGTTCGGATTGACGGGTATGCCAGCGCGTGAAAATGACATTTCCAACACCAAACATCAGTAGCGTCAAAGGAGTGCCGATGCTGAGTTGCACCTTGAATACCAACATAAACAGAACTTTCCAAGTTGGCGAGGGCAGTCATGACAGTGCTGTATATGGCGGGTAAGAGAGGGTGATATCTCTTCGGCCAGACGGACCACCGGAGTGGATCGCCCTGACTGTCAGATAGAGTGGGAACATGAATGTCTCCATGTTAGTTAGTGTTGTGGGATGATGACTAGCAGCCACCCTTTTGGGGAAGACCCGCACGTCCTGAGGAGAAGCCATGGATTCAATGGATGAACGATCCTCAGTTTCAAGGCAAGACTTTGATGAAATAAGCGGGAAGCGATTTGAAGCAACGTCGACGTGAATGTGAAGAAGAACGCGGACGGGGGAGGAAGCACAAGACGTCTCCCCGTCTTCAGACATTGAGTCCCCGACCTACAGTAGCCGAAGGAGGGTTAAAGGTCGTGAATTTTGTACGTCAGGTGCTTCAGTGTTATGACGGTCCCATAGATTCCCAATTAGTCGAGGTTCTTCAAGATTGATACAATGAGTTCGTACCCCGCGTCGAATTACATCTCTTTTGAGTTTTCCCGTACCCCACCAGTGTCAATCTCGCTACCTAGGACCCAATTTCACACTATTGTAAACATGCTATTGAGACAGAGCTATTTGGGTCTTGAAGTCTTGGCTCAGAGTAGAAAGAGAATCAAGAGACGATTACAAAGTGGTGTCTGCACATCTTTCTTCAGTTCAGAGAAATCATCCTTACATTTCCATCTCGATTTCCCTCCAAGATATCAATCGATATCGAATGGGGTTCGGCCCGTGAGCACAGTCTGGGGAACCCCAAGTTCCTTCAACAGCTTCCCCGTTATGTCAACAATGCGCATATCCATTCCTGGCGGAGTTAGCGTCTGCTGAGAACAGCTATCAGTGGGTAAATGCAGACTTGTCTTGAAGTCCAACGAGGGAAGCAATAACTCCATAGCTCTCCTCCCGCTGACTCACGGCTGAGAAGACTGGTAGCTGGGTAGAACTCACTCTGGTCTGTATTCGTCGCGACGATCGTGCTCGCCAAACTTGAACGGCGTGATCATGATGTTGTTTTCGCCGAGTCTACTCTCAATAAAGGCTTGAAACTTTTGACGCTTAGACTGCAGGTTTGAGAAGTGTTGATAAGTCATGTTGACGTCAAGTTGCCAACGAAATCTAGACAGCGGATTGACAAAAGATGTACGACCAAACGTGGCCTCATTTCTGAATATAGATCGCTCTTTCCATTGGCCCCAGGCGATACAATCGTAGAAGACGTTCTAGAAGTATTCCATAAAGGCCTCAGAGTCAGGATGAGATTTCTTCCACTCTTGATGGAAATTCACATTGCATCGCTTCACGCCCAAGACTCTGTCGAGTGCCCGAACTGCTTTGTCGTGAATCTCAAGCCCATTGTCCTCGGTGGGGTATATGTGATTGTGGTAGATAAAGGTTAAGGGTTTGTCTGAGGTCGTTTTTGTTTTGTGGCAAAGTTAGTAGGAGACCGGATGAAAGACGCTGAGGTTCCTTGAGAGAATACCAATAGCATCAAGATCACTAATTCCAAGGTAAGTATAGTATGTCAGTCGACCCAGGCTCAATCTCTCGTCGCAGAAGCTTACCTTTGGATAAAAATAGTTTCTCCGACGCTCAAAGCTTTCCTTGATGATCGGAGGCTGCAGAATGACCGCCGGTTGTCGTACACTTCCACCACTTCTCCTATTCAGCATGATTGCTTTCGTGGAAATGTTTGCAGAGGCTTACTTTCAGTGCCAATTTTAAAGTCGAGTCAATGGTAGGCATCTGCTGCAGCACCTGAGTCATAACTGTTCCCACCAAGGAACCCGATAGCGGCGAGGGTCCCAGGGAGCATGAATGTGGACAAAGTCACAGGTAGGATCTACAGCATTAGTGGACTGCCCCATGTCTTTCTTTCTCAAGATGACGGCGCCCAGATCCAGAAATCTCCGGGTGGCGAAGGTATGCTGGGATTTGATGCCATGGAATTTACCGTAGGCTAGAGAGGAGACAAATGTTGTGGCGCCAGCAATATCGATGTTCTCCTTGATTCCGACCCCGAGACTATTCAAGGGCTTCTCATGACTCGGTGTGAAGTAGGCACGGAATGGAACGGCTATGGCTTGATTTGGACATGTATCAGCTGTTGTTGCGTTTGGATATTCGATGCTTTCATGTGTTGTTAGCAAAGAGGGGAGGGACAGGCCAAAGCAGAGCATAGCAAGAAGAGCAACACTGGTCGAGGGACTCACGTCTGACACGGTGACTGAACGAGCGACGCAAGAAAAGCTGCGTGAGTGTCTGAGAAAAGCTTCCTCACTGGCAAAAGTCCCGTGGCAGTGGCAAAGCAGGGACCATCCGTCAGGGCATCGAGTTCCAGCTTTGATCGATCGACCAAGGCAACTCGCTTTGTACCAAGAAATTGCAATCGATCCGCGAGGCCTTCTGGCAATCGGGGTCTAATGGGGTTGACTGTACCACGATGGGCAAAGAAAACAAAGGACAGGAAATGGCTATCCCAGACATCGTCTGTCTGATGGAAGTGGTGGAAGAGTTCATCCAAGTCTTGCACTAACAATCCGGTAGTGCTTTGGGTCAACAGGATAAACTTCGCTACAGCGATTCCAACTGGGAAGTCAACGACCAGAGGAAACTATCCGTAGAAGTTGAGGAAGGGGTCGCCGATAGCACGGATATGGATGTTGTTGTGAATGGGGGGTCCGTCAAGTCCACTAACCTACCGAGAAAGGTGCCTACTAGTTCGCTATAAACAGAATAAACAGACTCCGAAGGGGGGACTTTAACAGATGAAGGCAAAAACGCCATGTCATTGCTGCTGCTACTGTGCGAGCTTTGTGAGCGGGAAATGTCGGCCAAAACAGGGCCGTTACTGCTGGGAGGTGCAATCTGCATCATCAATATCCAGACGAGTCCGAAAAGTACAACGGGTGTGAGCCATAGGCGTGACGGAGGTAACCAAGTGGATTTTGATGATGTCGACAGCCGCTGAGTGTTGAATAAAGGCGGCGGCTCCAACTTGCTCATGATAGAGTTGTTGTTGCGAAAGCAAAGCAAGCTTTACAACGGCCACAGCAGCGCTAGCGATAGTGGTAATGATCAAGGCAACGATAGTAGTAACATGATAAGGAAGATAGCTACGTTCTTACGTACAAGCATCAGCCATGCGCGGGTTTGTTTGGGCTTTCAAGTCCTTGATCTCGCGACGATAAACGATTTCGCGTGGAACAATCAAGCAAAAACAACAGCGAGTGAGTAGGACTATCGCTACTATACATACTTGATACGACAGACTGACAGTAAGAGCTGGCTACGTTACATAGAAGTCAATTCAATATAGAAACCAACAGGAAGCCGAAAGTGCCCCGTACGTTTTGGGGCACGGCCGGTTTGGAAAAGAATCTTTGATCAATAGTTGACAGTTGTTACTGATGGCTGCGCTACTCAATGTGGCAGTTAGATTGGTAGCGGCAGGATGCTGCGTGTTGATCTGATTGCCACTAATGATATCTCCATTCACACGCCACTGGCATAACTCAAACTCGTGCTTGTATGCGTATTGCCAAAAAAACTCGAATCGGGAACTGAAACACCGAGTACATGATGGCATACCCGATTACAAGCATCCGACTCTCAAAGTCGGGCTCTTTGTCCGACCCAAGCTTGACATCTCGCACGTGATAAGCTGTTGCCTGATTCAATTGCTCAACCAACAAGCTCGAGGCTTCACCGTCCACCTATCACATCAGCCCCGTCATCTTTTCTAACCCTGTTCAAATCTGGAAGTTGAGGAAGGGCGCTTAAATATGTCTCCTTCAACTGGCAAAAGCACCAGCAATGCATCAGTCGCCTCTGACGAGTCCTGTCGGTTTGAAACCATCCAGATTATCGACACAGAGGAGCCTGAGTTTTATCGAAGAGGAGGCTTTCATCCAGTTCACATCGGCGATCACTTTGACAGCAGACGGTACAGAATTGTCCACAAACTTGGTCATGGCGGCTTTTCCGTCGTATGGCTAGCTTACGACTCCTTCGAGTCTTTGTGGGTAGCCCTCAAGATTGTGGCAGCTTCGGACTCCTCTTTGGTGGAAGAGAAGTCAGTCATGTGTCACAGCATCATTTCGAAAATGGATGACGAAAGATTCGTCACTTATAAGCGCTTTTTTCACATCGAAGGACCCAATGGCCGCCATCTATGTCTAGTCCTACCACCTTGTGGTCCTTCTTGCAACACCATGTCCCAATATCTACAGAGTAGGATTCACCCCTGGCTGGCACGTAAAGTAGCTTCCCAAGCTACCAAAGCTATCGCACATCTTCATTCCCAAGGGCTTTGTCATGGAGGTAAGTAGCGTTTTCCCTCCATACCTTCACTTTACTGATCCTCTGTAGACTTTACCCCGAGCAATATCGTGTTTCGCATCCGTAACCTTGATCATCTTGATGATCAAGGTATATACGATCTTTTTGGCGAACCTCAACGTGATAGCTTGAGAACAATTTCTGGGGAACCTACTGGCGCAGAAGCGCCTCGATATATCGTTGGCAATCCCGACTTCACGTCAGCAGAGGATCTCATACTTGATGAAATCTGTTTGATCGACTGTGATCAAGCATTTTTGTCCTCGTCTCCCCCGAGGAAAACACTTGGGACACCCCCAGGCTTTCTGGCGCCTGAGGTGGCAGTTGGAAAACCTGCCAGCCCGGCGAGTGATGTTTGGGCTTTGGGCTGTTCTATTCTACAGATCAGGTCAGGCTCTTCTCCTTTCTCTATTCCCAACGTCGATAGCCCAGCAAACTTGCTTGGATGGGTCAGCGAGTACCTTGGCTGTATGCCGACATCATGGGGTGAGCCTCTATTCGATGATGATGGCCTCCCAACGACGGACACGACCAATGGCGAGCCCCTAGGCGAAGTGCTCGAAAACACGAGATCGCTCACGCAATGGATCAGAGATATCTGGGATCAACCAGAGAATCTCGAGGAGCTTCAGTCAGCATCAACTGCGCCAGAAATAATGAGACATGAAAACAAGCCATATCTGGCGTGTTATAGTAACAAATTTTGGAAACCGGCCGCGATCAGGATTGACAATATCTACCTTGGAGCATACTCCGACAAAGTTGATAAGATCATTGAGTCACTGCCGAAGATATCGACGCAGGAAGTTGACTTGCTATCTGATTTGATATCCAAGATTTTTGTTTACGAGCCTGCACAGCGAGTGTCTGCAAGGGATATCTTAGCTCATCCATGGTTTCACATGGACGATACGAGATGAATATTTGCTTCCAGCCTCTTGAAGAGAGTTATGAGATCATGATTAGGGGATTCAATAGATAAAACACAAAACATAATTACAGACTCGAGGTGACGCGTTGTTCCCATTACAAGGCCTGTACACCCGGTAGTTATTCCCGGGGTGTCGTGGTCTAGAAGCCGGCTCTGAGCCGGCGGGTAAGCTTCCGGCCTGGTCTGGGGTTGCCACGCCGGGATATCCAAGGTCTTATTCATGCAATCGTCATCAAAATAAGGTGACTGTTGACCGATATACGGATGCTCTCCGTTTTCGGTGTGGCTCATCAGCGAGAATTTTCGATATGATCCTCAAGGATGGAAATGTTGCTCTCGCAATGTTCAAAGCTCCTCCGGCTTCGCTATTGGTGGGCTGACAGTAAGACGACGGGAACGGAGTGAGCGAATTACCTCTGAGATCGGGGCGATTGAGCGAAATGAAGAAATACATTGGAACCAGTACAAACAGTTGAATGCATAAAGTATTTACCACTAACAAATACTCGGTCAAGAGTCAATGGTAGCATTCGTGGAATGTTGACAGTCCTGTCTCACGATACGGTCACGTGCTTTTACCAAGATCCTGAGTCATCACAATCACCCCGCCAAAATCTTTGACCCCTCCAAAATCTCGGGCTTCAAATTGGGGCAACGAGACCTACTTCTACCAGACGCTTCCCACTCAGTTATTGCATAGACGAAGACGAGATCGAAAACGAGACCTGTAGACACATACGAACGAGACGAAGCGACAGCACACGATTGCCACAGCAAACACTCTACCCGACAAACCTTCCCTCCTCCAACCCCGCCATCATGAGCTTCGACGCTGAGAGCGCGGCTCCAGCGCTCGCCACAGCCGACTTCAAGACTCTCGGTCCTCTGGCCGCTGATCTTGACAAGCACCTTACTCTCCGAACCTACCTTGGAGGCTACACCCTGAGTGAGGCCGACGAGAAGGTCTGGACTGCTCTCCGCACCAACAAGGTCGCCATTGGCCTCGTCCGAAAGGGCGCCTACGCCAACATCACCCGGTGGTTCAAGTTCATCGAGGATGCTCACCCCGAGTTGAAGGAGAAGCTCAACTCTGGCAAGGAGAAGCGCGTCGGTGGTGCCAACTACAACATTGGCCTCCAGAACACCGAGAATGGTGTCGTGACCCGTTTCCCTCCCGAGCCCAGGTATGTTCTTCACCGAGCAAGCATCGCGTGACTTTACTGACACCTTTCAAGTGGTTACCTTCACATTGGTCACGCAAAGGCTGCTCTGCTCAACGATTACTTCGCCAAGACTGCCCCCGATGGCAATGGCAAGCTCCTCGTCCGATTCGATGACACAAACCCCTCCAAGGAGAAGCAGGAGTTCGAGGACTCTATCCTCCACGATCTCGAGTTGATGGACATTAAGTACGTCTCCGTCACTCACACCAGCGACTACTTCAAGGAGCTCTACGAGATTGCCGAGCAGATGATCCTCGACGGCAACGCATACGCCGATGACACCGACCCTGAGGTCCAGAAGGATGACCGCAAGAACCGTCTTGCCAGCAAGCGACGTGACCGCCCTGCTGAGGAGAGTTTGGCCATGTTCAGAGAGATGAAGAACGGCACGGATCTGGGCCGAAAACACTGCATTCGCGCTCGCATCGCCTTCGACTCAAGCAACGGTTCCATGCGAGACCCCGTCATCTACCGATTCCCCAACTGGAAGGGCGCCGAGCCCGCTCCTCACCACCGAACCGGCTGGGACTGGAACATTTACCCTACCTATGATTTCGCCTGCCCCGTCGTCGACAGTCTCGAGGGTGTCACCCACGCGCTCCGAACGACCGAGTATGCCGACCGCAACGAGCAATACCACTGGTTCATCAACAACCTCAAGCTCCGCAAGGTTAACCTCTGGGAGTTTGCCCGTATCAACTTTATCCGAACATTCCTTTCCAAGCGAAAGCTTACCAAGGTTGTCGACACCGGTCGTGTTAGCGGCTGGGATGATCCTCGCCTGCCCACTGTCCGCGGTATCCTCCGTCGCGGTTTGACCGTTCCCGCTCTCCGTGAGTTCATGTTGAAGCAGGGACCTAGCCGGAATATCGTCACCATGGACTGGACAACTATCTGGGCTATCAACAAGCGAATGCTCGACCCCGTTGTGCCCCGGTACATGGCCATCGAGGAGAAGGACGCCGTTACTGTCACCGTGACTGGCGGTCCCGAGAAGTCATACAAGGAGGACAGGCCCAAGCACGTCAAGAACCCCGACGTTGGTACCAAGCAGGTCACATTCGGACCCAAGCTTCTCCTCGACCAAGCCGATGTTTCTGAATTCGCCAACAACGAGGAAATCACCCTGATGAGCTGGGGTAACGCCATTGTCCGCGGCCTCGACAAGTCCGCCTCACCCATCAAGGACCTCAACCTTGAGCTGCATCTCGCCGGCGACTTCAAGACCACCAGCAAGAAGGTCCACTGGCTAGCGGCCGACCCCGAGAACCTGGTCAAGGCCGAGCTCTGGGACTTTGGCTACCTCATCACCAAGGACACGCTAGAGAAGGATGACAACCTTGACGACTACCTGGCCGAGACAACCGCCTGGAAGGTCGATGCGCTGGTCGACGCTAGCATCGCCGGCCTCAAGGAGAACGATTTTATCCAGCTGGAGCGCAAGGGATACTACCGTGTGGACAAGGCTCTTGGCCAAGGTCCCGACGGCCGAGCTGTCCTGTTCAAGGTCCCCACAGGTGGCCAGAAGGGTTAAGCAAGCTAAGCTAAGCTAAACAAAAGGGCGGGGTTTTTATGAAGTCTTGTGTGATTTGATGACGGGCATGTAGTTATGAAAAGACAAAGCAAAGTACCGTGGTAGAAATGCGAAAAAAGAGGAAAAGATCAGGACCATCATGAAGTCCCTTGCACAGTTTTGCGTGCAGCATAAGTCACGCTGTTCCTTTCGCGATGATGATTCGCTCTGTTGATGTCAGCGCTGATGCAGATCCACCAAAAGCGGTATCCTCTCGGACACGATGGGAAAACCCTTGCAGAAAAGAGTGCTTCTCAATGCGCATCAGGATGTACAGTGAGATTTGAACAGCGGGCAGGTCTGAGGATACGAGAGGGGTCGATTGATCAACCCTGTAATCAGCTACACGAGAGGGGAAATGAGGGTGCGGTTTGTATCTCCACATTATGCGGAGATTTTCTAGAAGATGATCGATTATGACGTTGAATATGTGAAGTGAATAGAAGTGATTTGGATATAGGTACCTATTGAAGATGGATGGATGCACTGAGAATTGGTGAGTTTTATGAGGTAAAGCGAATGATTAGGGACTTGGGGGCGCTATTTAGCCTTTATCTATTCTCAAACTTTAAATATGTAAGAAGCTCTTGTTGCTTAATTGAACGTGAGCATTCGAATGTATTAATACTAGTTGTCCATTTT